>WYDI02018865.1:0-29865 GCA_009867235.2 Psittacus erithacus | reverse complement strand
CCCTCCTCCCTGGCAGAGCACGAGGCTCAGAAAGTCCTTGGTCAGAGTAAACATTACTGAGCAGCAGCTAAAAACATAGGTGTTATCAGCGCTGTTCCCAGGCTGAAAGTCAAAAACACAGTGCTGCACCAGCTACTAAGAAGGAGAAAAATGACCGCTACTGCTGAACCCAGGACAATATGTGAAGGTTTGAAAGAGTTATTGCAAAGCTAAGCTAGGCTATTACTTTTTGTATTTTCACAGTAAATAAAATACACTTTAATCCTTTCTTGATGGCCACATTAGGATCTAAAAGCATACACACAAGTAGCTTGCTGTGAAGTAGTGCCCTGCAAGTTTGTACCTTAACTAACACCACAGCAACCTTTTGTGTGCCATATGCTAAGAAGGGGAATGGTGGCTATATATGTTATAGGTACTTTCACTCTTGCATTAGTAGGTCTATGCCTACAGGCAAATGCATCTCGAAGATTACTTGAGACAGAGTCTCCATTTCTGTAATCCTTGTAGAGCCCTTCACACTGACAGAGAGTGGGTATAAAATATAGCAGCACTTTCCAGCCACTTTGTCTTCATTTTGTACAAATGTAACTGACTGCAAAGGTGCAGAGCGACGGAGAACCTGGCACTTTATAAATATTAATTAGCAAAGAATTACACTGCCCCTTTGTGGTGCTAAGCATTATCATTCCCATTTTACAAATGGTGCTGTAGTCACAGCACAAGGTTAATTTACTAGTTCACAAGAGCAGAGGACAATGACAGAGTCAGGAATAGAACACAGGCACCTCTGGGCTAGTTGTCAATCCTGGGAGCCCCACAGTTCCAAGTTTTTTGTGTTTGCCTTTCTTACTGTGCCTGTTTCCCAAAACAGCTAAAATGGCATCATATTGCTGTTTCTTTACCTGGGGAAAACATGCAAAGATTCCCTGCAGCAAAAAGCTGTCAGTGTCACAGTACAACACAATCAGCGGGGATGGATTCCCCTGGGACAAGAGGCATGACAGCCAACAAGCAAAACTAGCAGCTGTACCGGGGTTTTGTTGACAAAAAAGTTGCTGTTAAAATAGGCATTGTCATGTTAATTGTGGTATTTCTATTGACTCTCCGACATTAAAAGGCTTAAGAACACGCCCTGTACAATCTAATCACAGAGTCATATTATAAATTGTAGACAAAACTGAAAGGATGCAAAAGGTTGATGAAACACTTCAAAAGGATGATGAAGCACCCAGAAACAGTATTTTAATGAATCTTGGCTTTTTGTGACTGACAATGCAAAGCTTTTCTGAGCTCTGGCCAGAAATACTGGGGTTGAGGGAAATAAATAAATTTAAAAGCAGCTTCTCAGAAAAAACAGATGTTCTCTCAGTATGTGACAATACCTGTCACATCAAGGCATTTATCTATAAAAGAGACATTGAAAATGAAAAGTTTAGGAACAAAACAAAACTACACAATTCTTCTCCTCCAAAGACCAAATCACATTCCTATTTCAGAGATGGTCTGTGTCATTTTTATTTCTTCATTTGAATAGACTGAAAATTACCATACTAGAGTTCCAATACCAGAAGTCTCTGTTAATTTAAAAAGCACAAGGACAGGACATTGGTGTTTCCAGACTTCATTCAGCAAATCTCACAGTCACACTTCTCTATTACAAGGTAGCTCATAGAATAAAATCATAGAATAGTTAGGGTTGGAAAAGACCTTAAGATCACCCTCTTTCAACCCCCCTGCCATGGGCATGCTACCTAATTTCATGCTGATGCAGAAATTTGAAAGTTCAGATGAAAGGACACCACCATCCACGAACAAATACAGGAGCTTATTCCAATACTTCTGGAATAAGCAAGAGGATGCTATTCTTAACACAATTTATTATTCAAGAGAACTGTCTGATAAATTCTAAATGGCCAAAATTCAATGATTTGGGGATGTCTCAAAATACCCAGTTAACCTTACCCAGCATGAACTGCTACAAATGCAAGGATGAGGAGCAGAAGTTTCCTGTCTTATCTCTACTGGTGGTAATGAAGCATCAGCAAGGAGGTCTACGAGTACTTCTATTCCTGCAGCAACTAGAAAAGAGAACTAAATTTAACACTACTCAGTCACAAAGTAGTCAGGTGAAGAAAGAAAATCAAATATAAAGCAGCAGTATTTTGTATCATACCAGCAGTTATCTGAAAGAAAACTTACAGGAATTTGCACAAAATGCTGAAGTGAAAGACCTGAACATTCACTTGTATTACCTAACCACTGCAAGTCTAAAATTAAATATATTAATACCAAACTGCTCCTTTTGATATACGATTGCATCAGCTCTCCTTAGATTTGAGTGATAAACCATAGTCAGTATGAAGAAAAAAGGAAGCAAATTGATGTGAAGCAAAACTGAGGTATATTGAAAACTGGCTGGATGTTAGGGCCCAGAGGGTGGTGACCAGTGGCATGAAGTTGTGTTTGAGGTCAGTAACTGGTGGTGCACCCCAGAGGTCATAACTGGGTCCAAAATGGTTTAACATCTCATGAATGATCTGGATGATGGGGTAGAATATGCCCTCAGTGAGTTCGCTTATGACGCGAACTGGGAGGAATGGCTGAAAAGCCACAGGGTTGTGTGGTTATTCAGAGTGACCTCAAAAGGTTGGAGGAATGGGCTGACAGGACGCTAATGGAGTTTGACAAGGATAAGTGCTAAGTCCTGCACATGCAAGGAACAACTCCAAGCACAAGTGTATGCGGGGGTCACCCAGCAGGAAAACAACGTTGCGGAAAAGGACCTGGGGGTCCTGGAGGAAACCAAGTTGAACATGAGCCAGCAATGGGCCCTTGCAGCACAGGCAGATAATGGTATCTTGGGTTGCATTAGATGAAGTGTTGCCAGCAGGTCAAGAGAGGTGATTACTCCCTTCTACTTGGTACTGGTGCAGCCGCATGTGGAATACTGGGTCCAGTTCTGGGCTCCACAGTAGAAGAGATACGAACATACTGCTGTCAAAAGTTCATGGCAGCCATATGGCCATAAGGTGATACACACGGCATAAAAAGATAATAAAGCATGAAAAACTATTATTTGACTCTTCAGGGACATCAAATAAGGATATAGAACCAATCCTTAATTTTTCCATCATCTGCATATTACTTCCTGTATTTGAGAGGAATAGGGTACAATGTAGAGATGTTTCAAGTACTGGTGACATGTAATGGTCTCTCTGATGGTCCTCCACTTCCGGAGAATAGCTGAGACTTGGCAGACAAACAAGAATCCAACTCTTACACAGGAAGAAACCCCAGCTACCCTACCTTAAGTTAGGAACATCGCTGCTTTCCAGCCAGTTACAAAACTGGGACAATGAGCTTTAGGATTCTGTACCGTGTTCATCTTAAATAGAATTTCTGTTGGGACAAAAGGCATAATGCTGATGTGTCTGATACTACTGAAAATCTTTCTCACAACTAGCAGTGATCAGGTACTACATTTCTGAAAGTGACATCTGGATGACAATATCAGTAGATTTGGTGGACTCTTGGTTCTACAGTTACACATGTCATTTAAACTACTTAGTTTTATCTGTCTAAACAAACAAGCAAGACTACATAGAATAATGTATCTCATCCCTGGTGTTATTTATCTGGGATTCCCAGACCAGACATTAGAAGAAATGGTCGGTTGTTTCATGACAAGATTCAACAGCTAAATGTCAGCTGAATGATTAGAATTTCTTCGTTGATCGTTAAGCAGTTTTCGAACATGCTGGAATGTAGTGAGTAATCTCCAACATTGCTTTTACTTGTAAAATTCCTGTAATGAGTCAATAAACATTCATCTGAAAAGGAGTAGGGGACACATTAAAACTCCAGCTAGGCATTTCTTAAAATAAACAGAAACTACAGTGCAAAAGATTAGGTTAACACTGGGGGTGCAAAGAAAAGAACACTTTCAGGTTTTGTCCTTTGCATCCAGTATTTGTTTAATTCAGGTCACTGGATCTGCTCTTTACCTTATCCAACCTTAAGGAACCTCTGTGATCTAACTCCTGGGTCTCCATTTGTTACTTGGACCAGACAGTGTAAAAATACAGCAATGTTATTCTGTGAAAGATCTTTCACACAAAATGTATCTCAAAGCAGCACTCAGAATTAAACATTCCATTGCAATACAGAATAAAGATGTTTTGCTGCAGATTTAATCTGAAAAGCAGTAAGAAATACTGTCTGAGGAACCTGCATGTTTACTGTGTCTTGCTATATATATTAAAAGCTCTCAGTTTACCAATAAAAGTGCACATTATTCCCAGATAAAACTAGTCCTGCTAAATGCACCTGAAAACTAGCCTGAACAATGCACTGAACTGTCTTTTCATATACATGAAACACACTTGCACTACCAAATGAAAGAAACAGAAGTAATGGGGATCTGGTACGGTTCTTTACACATCTGCTAGCTAGGATCCTCTGTTAAAAGGAAGAAAAAGTTATTTTGATCAAAAATAAAGATCATCATCCGCATCCTTTCAGCTGCCAGAGCAGCTGAAAGTAAAGCAACATAGCACACTTCATGGACCCTAGTTCCAGAGCAAATCAGTGTCAGTTCTCTACCCAACACGGCCTACAGAAGCAATAAATTGAGCTTTGTCTACATTCACAAATGCAGGTAAAAAAAACATGGTGTGCAATAGTACTTCTTCTTCTTTTACTAAGAACATGTAGCCATATTCTATGGTCCCTGAAAATTACTCCCCAGCTATCATATCCCTAATAGCAGCTATAATTCTATTAATGTCTCTTACTTAACATCATATATTCCTTATTTGAAGATTAACATCTACTTAATGATGCCAATTATCTTTTATACTTTCTTTTATGATTCCACGAATACTTTAGCCTTTTTTAAATGTCTACATAATCTCTCCTAAACATTTTTTCTTCTTTGTTATGCCACATAAATCTTCACTTGAATTAAGACACTAATTCTGATGTAGTTTACTACATCCTTTTCACCTCTTGAACTTCCCTCCCTGCAACACCCATCTTTTCTTGTACTTAGAATTGCCCTTTGTAATAGGGAACACATCTCTGTTCAGAGTTTATCCTCTTCAGTAACATGATGACAAACATTAAAAAGAAAATGAGAAACTGCAGCTTCTGTAGGAAACATGATAGAAACATCTCCAGTATTTTTCAATATAATAAAAAATTGGCAGCTGGTTAAAACAAGAATCAGTGAAATGTATAAGCTGAATATAACACAATTTCATGTCAGAGGGTTAAATAACATCATTACTGGAAGTACAACAACAAAAGAGTATGTAGTTTGTTTAATCATATTGGTTTGTGCTGTGAGGTACCGTATTTTGCTAATTCCTTCCCAGAAAAAGTGGCAGGACTGTCCAGCATTTCATTTTTCAAGCTCCCTGTGAATACCCATTTCAAGAGTGTTTGATTAAATCAAAGGCTAATGATTCTTTAGTGGAGACTGCCTGTCTCTCCAAGCTGATTACAGTCACTTATATTTTGACTTAGACAACCTCATGCTCAATTGCTCTGCATCTTTTGTTATCTAGTGTACCTGCACAAACAAGGTACAAAGTTAGAAAATAAACATGGTTACATTTTAAACCTCTGCAAGGAGAGTGCAAATGACCACATAGAGAAGTCACAGACCCATTGTATTAGGAAGCAGCATTATACCCTGTGTTGCAGAAGACACTACATGAGTGCCAGTGACTAATATTTCACAGGCAATAGCTTTCTATGTAAAATCACATCAGTGAATTCACAGAGCTGCAATACAGATGAAGAGTTTGGGCTGTCACTTCTTCAAATGCTACAAACTCCCACTATTGGTTTCAGGATTTCACAGGCTGACAGCTTTTCCTGTGTCACTAATGGGCACAGAGCCTCTGGGATAATTATTCATTTCATGCAGGCTCTTTCTATTCCTGTAATAAAGATATTAAAAAACAAACATTGGCTGCAGATCCACTTCATATAAAAAAACCCCACAGTCCTTGCCTTCACCCAGAAGCAGAAACAAGCAGATGGTGACCTCAGTATTAATGGCTCATAGCAGGCAAAATTCCCACTGGCACAGAGGGGTCTGTGACACTGTAAAGAGCACATGGCATTTCATAAAGCCAGCGCTGAGCACCATAACGGTGTCCTTCCCTTGATTCTTAGGAGAAATTCATCAGCCCAGGACAGTGGTCTAGATGTAATACCCTTGTGTTTCCCAGTTCATAATCCCATTTCTCTCTTTCTTGCTTCGGTGTGTGAATGGGGGTGAGCCTTCTTTTCTGCACACAAATCACACAAACTTAGAGCCTCAATAAATGCTAAGCAGCAAGAACATTCGAAGGCTGTGGTTGAACTGATCTACTTCACACCGGTATTTCACCCAAAAGCAAACTGAGAACTGTGGATTTGACACTACAGTCCAATACTGAGGAACACAACAACTATGTAAACAATGCATACAAACATAAGAAACACACTTTTGGAAATGAACCTCAGCAGCTGCAATTGCTGCTAATAACACTGACAGGACCACCTTGCCTACCTACTGACGTGTCAAGGAAAGGAACAATAATGCTGTCTTCCTGCTTCTTCATTCTTCAGCTTTGAATTACACCTATTCAATATTCAAATATTAAAAGCCTCTTTTCCTGCCTCCTTTAAATGTCATAATATCACTAATACAATGCAAAAATGGTAACGTGTTTTAATGGGAATTTTACTTGTGGTGCTGGTGTGGTGCAAATATTGTGACTAAGAGACCATGAAGGAAGTAAAGGGAATTTTATTTCAGTCACAACTAATTTCACTCTCTCACAGTCCTTTTCTTATGGATTTAACTCAACTCACTCATTCTTTTACGATCATTCTTTCCTATCCATATATTCACAAGCCCAAAGCAGTCAGGCCATGATGGACAAGGAGGGTAGTGTCAAGCCCTCATAATGTCTTCCAGGTCCTTCTGACACAGGAGATACTGGTCTAACGTTTGCATGTGCCTTGTACAGCCTTGGCTTGCAGCTTTTCAACCTTACAACTGACAATGACTGTGAAACAGTTTTTCTTCATATTGTCCTACCTATCTGAATCAACGGGCAGCACTGATGTTTTACTAACTGCGTTTTGTCTTCTTATCAGGGTATTTTACAGCTCTAACTCTCTATCTTCCTGCAATATTTTCTTTAGATGAGAAAAGCCCAGCAAGAATATACTGAAAGATGAGGCTGAGCCTTTTTTGAAAGGTCCTGTGAAGGGAGCTTTGCAGAGAACAACAAACACTAACTGGGTATATACACATTGCTACAGCTCAGGGGTAGCAAATGATTTGACAGGAGTCAGGGTTGGACGGATCCTCCTGCTGCACTTTCTGATTTGTTAGTAATCAGAAATGGTAGTCCTCATGCTGATGCGGTCCCCAGGCACTAAAGCCAGATGCTCTGAACACTTGTAGTTCTGAGACCACCTGCCAGCAAACGAATAGAGGTATCATTTGCTGGACATGGCAAGGGCACCTGCTGATCAGATGCACTTCTGCATAACAAGTGACTGTATCACATTCCCTAAAGCCCTAAGTAATGTCACGATCTAAAAAACTCCTATTAATTTTTCATGAAGACTGTCTCACTTGGGTGTGATTGTGCAAGTCTGTGAGTGCTGCAAGTGGGTGGGAGAAAACCCGGAGCTGAGCAGCAAGAATTGGAATGAGCTTGGAAAAAAATCCATCTTACTCCTAAGCAACAATATAAATACTTCTTTAGTCCCACATATGGCTGAGAAATCTACCCTCAAGACACTAGACTCTATTTCCTCTCACAATCCACACATCCTAGCAGATCTTGTAAAGCACGGGAAGAATCCCGCTGCCCACAATTGGTCAAAGTCAACTATATTTGTTAGGTTTCTTCCCACTTGCACCATAAAGAATGGAACTGCATATTTCGAACAAGCTGAGTCATCGAACGCTTTACAGACGTAAGCACATAAGCAGAAAATTAGCTAAGAAAAATACAGAGGCCATAAAAGGAAGAAATATGTATTTTCTGTAAAAGTCACTGCAAGCTGACACAGCGTCAGTGTAGAAGGAAGCACTAAGATAGCAGAAGATGCAGAGCAGAGCTTTCACTTTCAGGAAGTTATGGCTAGATCCACCATCATGCCAAACCCAACAGAAAGCCACACCAATGGTCAGCTGAGGGTGTCCTTTACAGATAGGAACTATAAAAACAGTGAATTCCCAGAAATGATTGGTTTGTAGGAAGCTAGCACTGGTTAGAGATTTGATGTGGATCTGCCTAGACCTTCTTCTATAGAAAGATAACTAATAAGACAAAAAGCTTATTACTGAAGAAGGGACAGGTTATATAAAGAAATGTAAGTAACCCAGCTTTTAGGTTGCAAAAAATTCAAAGTGACCACATCAGACAGAATGAAAACAAAACAGTTTCATAAACAACTCTCCCCTCTGCTGCTCATTGTGTCCTTGGAGACAGATCCTTGCTTATAGGCATAGCTTTGGATAGCTCAGTGGCTTTCTGAACTCCATTGAACTTGCCTGTCACCTCTGATCCCCAGGAAGTTCACTCGGTTACCTCTGGGTCCTGCTGACCACCCCTCTGAGCCGTCTCTGTCCCTGTGGGCTGCAGAAACCCAGGCTGCACCATGACTCTCCTCCCACCAGCCCTGGAACCATGTCCCCCAAAGAAGCCTTGCAGTTCCCCAGAGCTGCGCCCACCCCCTGTTGTCCTTTCCAAGGGCTCTCCTCTTCCAGCTACTTCTTGAAAGGACACAGCATGCAACTGAGAACACGCACACAAAACAAATACCATCTGTCACATTGGGGAATTCTAATTTGTGTATGCATTGACCTGAGACAAGCTCTGTAGGCAAGAACTGAACCATATGCAATCTCTCTGGCTGAGCTGAGAGGAACAGTAATAAATTTGCTTCCTCTAAGCTACTTTCTTCAGATCTTCTAATAAATATAAGAAGAAAATAGTTTCTGCAGACCATATATTCTACAATGGGGTGAATTATATTTGGAGCAAGCAAGCCACACAGACTGACGGAAGCACTTGGGGCAAGATCTTCCCAAGCATCCCCTCTGACATAGGTGAAGTTACACCACAATTATACTAAAAATACCAGTCATCAATTCCACATTGATCACAGGATGGATATGGATGGATATCACAATATGCTGCGCTGATCATGTCACAGGCACACATCTAACGGTGCACTGAATGTTTTCCTATGTAATGGCTTGATAAGCAGTCTTTTCATATAGCCAAATCAGCCCCCATCATCTGAACTGCAGTTGTAGGATGGCTGTTACACCATCCATAGGTTGTGTGACAGTGATGGGAGAAGTAGAGGTTATTGAGGAACAGGATAACAAGCGATAGACTGCCAGCACAAGTTACCTCACCTATAAGCCATTGACTCTTGTGTTCTGAGGGACCGCTGAGAAGGAGACTGATGGGAGCAAGACAGTTTAATTGTTCTGGTATGACAGGTTTGATCTGCATGACGGAAGCTTCGCACCTGCCCTATGGTGAGAATGAATGTGCCACGATTCAGTCTGAATTCCCTACCCCGTATTCAATAACAACTGCTCCCCATTAAGTGATGAATTCAACAGAGGCAGCAATGTGAGGAAGAAGCCCAATTGCACCAAATCATTGACAATCCTGAAGAGAAAGTTAAAAAAAATTAAAATATTTAGGAGCCAGACTCTTACAGGCCTAGCAGGGAACCTGCTATAAATTTCCTGTGCACAAGGAATGAAAGATGCCAACTTTTCTGGAGAATTGGGATCAGAAAGCCAGTTCTTTTTTGGAAGCTGTGGCTGGGGGTACAATTAAATAGTTCTTAAATTAGACGATTAAAACTTTGGCACACTCTACTCCAGCCTCTGGGTAATGATGACCCACTACTTCATCTTAAATCCTTCCAAATTCAGGCCAAAACAGATGATCATTGTCGGTCCCTTCCAACTAAAATCTTCTCTTGTCTTCTCTTGTCTGTATCTAAGGTTGCATGAGTTTGAATCTGTTTCAAGATAAAATCTCCCCCTTTTGTAGGGAGCCATACCCTGATTTCACACTAAAGAACTGAATTACAAAGGGATGGCAACTTCCATTATCTGTGAGATTTCTGACCCCTGGCATGTCTTTAGCAAACAATTTAGGTATTTTTACCTCAATCAAATCTTTTTCAGCATCCATTGGCATTGGGATCTTCTTCCACTCTAAAATTAGAAAAAAAAGAAAGGAAAATAAAACAGGTGGATGGCAAGAATAATGCAGGAAAACTCCAGAAAGAACCACACAAAAATGGCACCCCAGTAGAAAAGACCATTAAAAAATGTTGGCAAAGTAATAGTTCCAGCAAATGATCTGCAAATCTGGAGAATATGGAAACTGCTGGCACCGTTGACTTTGTGCTTTAAAATGCAGATGTGGAAATGTGCCAATAATGTAGATGCAAAGAGAAACTGCAGCTTGAATTCTGAGACGATCTTAGTCTTCATTTCTTCCTAGAGTCTCTACTGAGACAGTTGTCTATGACAGTGCTTTGTTCCAGTTAGAGGGTTTTTTGCAATGCGACTTGTGTAGCAGGACAGAGGTTGTAACTCTCCTCAGACCATTCTATATAGAATACTCAATAAGCCATCACATCTGTAAGACAGAGGAAATGAGGATCAGACCTCTAACCAGTGGATTTAGAGGTAAATTCCTCATAGTTGTCATTCTCACACTTTAAACTGCCATAAGATATGCTGAGAAGTCTCATTAACTATGCAGCAAAAATGTTTCATCAGATATCCCTCTACAAATGCTTCTATTTAAAAGTCTGTCCACTGCTATCACCTGATAATCACTACATAAATTAGACTGAGACCTGGATAGCTACTGCCATTCCTATTACAGTAACAACCCTATAAACACACAGAGGTAGTAGACAGACATCAGCTGATAGTTTGTCAAAATATTTCCAACACCAGCTACCAGAGATAAAGCTTCCTTCTCAGACAAACCTTTAGCCATGACAGCCAGATGATGATACTGAGACAGCCTGTACTATGCAGCAGCACTCAAGAGGTCTGATTTTGATAGTCTGACAAGCAGCATCAGAGGTATCTTTCTTCACTATGGACTGTGACCAGTTCATTGTAATCAATAACTAGGAGAGATGTAAAAGGACCCTTCCATCAACAGCAGAACTAAGAAGAGCTGAGTAAATTCAAGAAGGGAACACAGTGCTTCTCTGGGGCAGAAATTTATGTTTTCATAGCATTTTATCAGAGACACCTCTGAAAAGCTGAGAAATAAGCAACACTGAAAGCTGCAATTCTTTGAGCCTTTGTTTCTTCCTTTGAAATTGAATATATTACGATACAACCAACCACAGCAGAGGAAGTGTTTCACTAGCGTACCTCTTCAAACAAGCATAGCTTTATTAATTATTTGAGAGCTCAGAAAACGTGAGAGATGTATTTGTTTTGATCAAGATGTGCTATGTGTCAATTTTGTAATTAATTGCAATTTTGTCTAATAACCTTTCTGTCTCGAGCTAAGCAGCTGTGAAAATGGAGTCACAACACTCTACAGCAAACCAAGTGCCTCCTCTTTGAGATGCACGTAATTGGCATGTCAGGTGACAATGTGACAGCTGTATTGATATTACAGCCAGAAGTGGTACAAGCGTCCCTGCAGCTAAGACTGCTTTTCTCTTGTTACCCTTTATATTGAACAGGAAGTCAAAGAAAGTGTAAGACTCTGTGCTTTTGGCAATGAAAAATTACAGACTCATTCAGCAATTTCTTAAAACTCCAGCAAATTGTCAGCACAGAAATCTGGCAGGTGGCTTGGCTATCCAGCTTTCATTAATCTGCCCTCTGGCATGTGTCAGTGCTCTGAGAGAATTCTGTATTATGCTTTAATAAAGCCTTTCAAGACGCATTGAATGCGTAAGTAATTTTTCACGGAAGGACATTTGTGTGGTAGTCCATAGACAAGGGCTAATTATTTTTCCCTTGAATGTTTTTTAAAGAATATCTGGCTTCAGCAATGCCAGAGTAATATTTTGTCGGCACTCGGGCTCCTGTTGTTGGATTAGTTCGATGTTTAGAGGACAGGAAACAGTACATACAATTCCACTTGGAAATTTAAATCAACCAACTCCTCTAAGTCATCATTCATCTACAAATTCCAAAGTATTAATGAACAACAAACAGGGTTGAATTAGATAGAAGCAGCAGCTAGCTCCCTAAACTGAAACTCCAAAGAATATATTCAGGGTAATGTTACTCTTTATTTCCACAGCAGCTTTCCTACTAAACAGTTAAGCAGCATTTCGAAACAGTAAAATATCACTGAGAGAAAGGACATGGGAAGAGGACTATATCCCCAGTACCTCCACATGGGCACATATGGCATTTTTAGCCCGACTTTGGACTTCCCTATGTCTAATGTAACATCTATTTTTGTCCTCTTTCCATATCATTAACTGGGTCCTGTTAGAAGAACCCTAATGGCATTGTTTAGAAGTGTTCCACTTCCATGATTTTCCCTATTAGAATCACTGCCTTCTGCAGAATTATTGGTGTGATTCTAATTAGCTTGCAATGCCTTCAATTAGAGAATCCAGAGTTGCTCCAGTTAAAACAAATCCTGGATCCATCACTTTAAAGATTAATAAAGCCTCAGTATTCTGACTGCTCATTTCCAATATAAATTACATTTTATATGGAGAAAGGAGAAGTATGAAGTCACAAAAACTGTGCCAATTCAAATGCCTATGGCACACACAAATGAAGTGCCAGCTAAATAGGTCTGATAAATTCCAGAGTTTCAGAAAGGTCATCTATTTTGTTTCTGCTGTG
Source organism: Psittacus erithacus (assembly GCA_009867235.2). Classification (NCBI taxonomy): domain Eukaryota; kingdom Metazoa; phylum Chordata; class Aves; order Psittaciformes; family Psittacidae; genus Psittacus; species Psittacus erithacus. Next base: position 16,961 of record WYDI02018865.1, on the reverse strand, counting down.
CATGGGCAGTTTGCCTGGCTTATTTAGTAGAGAAAAAGCAGGTCATATTTTACAGAGTGAGAGCCATCCGAAGAAAGGAATAACCATTTAGCACATCTGCCAAGCAGAAACACCAGAAGGAAACATTTTCATGATCTATTTCATACACTTCTCTGCAATTATATTTTCTTTAACAGGTGCACTGCAAGACAAAAGTATTCTGTCAATTCACTGTAGATGAAAATCCATAAATCAAGCACACCACAAATTCTCTTCTGCTTGCTTTGTAGATTTTAAGGAGCTATATAGCTACATCTGAGTGCTTGCTGCCTCCCTCTCAAATATGTTTTGTCATTCTTCATATATGAATCTGTGAACAAATTTTATGCTTACTCAACAGAAGCATGTCAGGCTAGCCCATGACTGTCAGGAGGTTTATTGTGCAGAACTGTGTCCTTTAAACTTCACCACAGCTAAATGAAACAGGACATATCCTACCCACGTCACATACCTCTGCCCTTCAGGCAGACGTATCCTAGAAACTACGACTGGTTACTACATCTGTCTTCCTTTTCCATATTCCTTATGATGGAAACTTTGAATAACTAATTTCTAGATTCTTTTATAGATTTCTCTTCTTTTTCCTCTATTAGAGATTTAAGGCGTGGGGTATAGTGGCTTTTTTCTTTTGTTTTTAACATATGATCCAAAGACTGAATCCAGTGAACATTCGTCTGTCTGCCTTCCATTCCTCTGCACAGTAAAAAGAAGTTTCAAAAGACACTCACTTTCCCATTTCTAATTTCCCATTACTGTTAGCAAGCACTGTATGCTACCCAATACTGCGAAGCTGATACTACTGGTTGATAGTTTGAGCAAGCAGTACTTAGCTATACCTAGAAGGATTTGTTTATCAATGAGATATTCGAACTGAGTAACATTTAATCAACCACAAAACCAGTTATTGAGACAGTGCTTGCTCTCATAGCTTCACAAAGCACACAGTTTGACACGTGGATGGACCTCCATCCACAAGTCAAATTAACTTTGAATGCACTGTCTTGTTTTCCATTGTTCAAACTGCACTGCCAGGTACAGGTTCCCCCTCATTCACATCTCATACCATGCCCAGCATGTCTGTCTCAGTTTCATCATTTTAGACTTTCTCTTGGTACAGGGAATACTTATCCTATCTGAACTTTCTTGAAAAAAATGCGGTCAAGTGTTCCCTTTTATGTACAAATGTGCCCTGAAAACTCCATAGAAAAAGAGCTCTGACAAAATTTACACATTCCCCTGCTTTTAGATGACTTGAGAAATTCTTATCTACATATCTTGTAATTGTTGAGTCGACATAAAATCTAACTTTGGGTGAATATGTGAATTATAAATATTAATGTTCTCCTACTCTCATATAGAAAGCACTAAAAGCCCCATAGAATAGCTCCTTTCAGCGTGACACCAGTAACAGTAGCCAAAAGATGCACTTGATCTCTGTCCTGTCAATTGATGTTCTTTTGGACATGTATTCATTACACAGCCTTGTAAACACAGGTTTGAAATTTACAACAGAATTGGAATAAAGGGGTCTGAATAGTTTATGGTGGATGGGGGGGAGATATTTTTTAACTTTCACTGCTGCCTTTAAACAACAAACTGCCCATCTTGCCTTCTTAATGGGATTGGTTCAGATATTGTTTATAAACAAGGTGTTTTCATGGACCTTGTTTACAAAAAAAGAAGATGTGAAGGCTGAATGCTGCCTTGCCTGCAGTGACCATGAGATGATGGAATTCAGCATCCTGAGAGGAGGGTGCACAGCAAAAAGCAAGGTCACAGCCCTGGAGGTCAGCCTCTTCAGATATCTGCTTGAGACAGTCCCATGGGAAAAGGCCCTGGAGGAAATAGCGGTCCAAGAAAGCTGGCTGATAGTCAGGGATCACCTCCTCCAACCTCAAGAGCAGTCCATCCCAATGAGCAGAAAGCCAGGCAAAAAAAATTAATGAGGCCTGCATACATGAACAAGAAGCTCCTGGCAAAACAAAAAGGAAATATATGGAAGGTAGAAACAGGGATGAGTAACCTGAGAGGAATACAGAAACACTACCCCAAGCATGCAGAAGCACAGTTAGGAAAGCCAAAGCCCACCTTGCATTGAAGATGGTGAAGTCTTTTACAAGTGCAGAAATAGCAAAAGGGAGACTAGGGAATATGTGGACCCACTGTTGAATGGGGCAGGGGTGCTGGTGACACAGGACATGGAAAAGACTGAGGCACTGAATGCCTTCTTCACCTTGGTCTTTACTAGTAAGATGAGCTTTCAGAATCCAAGGACTCAGAAACCAGGGAGAAAATCTAGGGCAAGAAATATTTACCCTTGGTGGAAGAGGATCAGGTTAGACAATACTTAAGCGATCTGTTCATATGTAAGTTTGTGGGCCCTTACGGGATAAACCCAAAAGTGCTGAGGGATCTGGCTGATGCTAAGGCCACTCTCAGCTATCATCAATCATGGCAATTGGGAAACATGGCCATTATTATTATTGCCACATTGTGCAGTCTCTAATTTTTTAAACTACATGACTCAGAGAACATTTACACTAAGAACACTGGAAGGGGAAAGGGGAAAGATTCAGTAACAAAACCAGGATATCAGTGACTCTGGAGAATTAACTTGAAAAGGTTAGAAATAGTATATTCGCAGTACCACACTATTGTGGGTACTCATCGGAGTCTGTCTAAAATCCAGGCTGTTGGAATCAGCGTTCTTACTTTCTAACTTTCTTCAACTCACTCACTGAAAATTCCTAGTTTACTTCAGAAAAAAAACCTGAACACTTTTGGAACAAGAGCAGAGAAGATGCATCAGGTATAGGTAGGTAATGATGTTTATAGCACGGCTGTTCTTTCTACACTTCATTAAATTTTCACATTTATAAGGTCTCATATGGAAGAGGATCACTTCAGATATGGGCAAAACAAACTGGCTTCTGTGTTATAGCTACTACAGATGTTTTACATCCTCTAAAGACTGAAAACAAAGCTGTTGCAGTCTAAACAACCTAGATGAAAGTGACATTTGCTCAGAGGATAGGTACTTATTATGTTAGGGATACAATAGTCAGGGGGATTAAAAGAACAAAGGTTAACATCATGATGCTCAATCTCAAAAATTGCACATAACAGGTATCCGAGAAAAACTAAAATCAGAAGATAAAAGTTTTCTTCTTACATCAACCTGATGCATGAAGCATTCCCATTCTTAGGCTCAGGGTTGGAAAAGGAAGGGTCTGTCCATACAGCTGAAAAACACTGCTGGGACTATCCTATATACACAGACTGACAGAAGAACTGTATTTAATCAGCATTTTATCTTCCATGCAGGCCTAAGGTGCCTAATCGTATGTATTATCTTTGATTACAAGATTCTTAGCAAAGAAAAGTAAATTATACTTATTTTTATTAGAGGGATTTACCTGGAAAGGTTTATCTTCATTTCCCATCAGAAGCAACCTTGCAATCATCTTTGACACTTTAACTGGGATATGCAACAGAAAAAATCCTATTATTATCCCAAACAAAACAGTTGAAAGGACATTCAGAAAAAGAATTTAAGGGAAGAAGTGACTTCACGCAACATATTCCTGTTGGTATTAATGAAACCAGGATTTCATCCATTGATACATCAGGAAATTTAGTATCTGCATATGACTGCCTGGGATTATTGTGTTTGCTATATGAGAGAATACAAAAGGGGATAACATGGTATCTTGTGGACACAGTATGGGATTTTCAGGTGTAACTTAAAAATCCTGCAGAATTTAACTATTTTCATTTAACATTTGTAAGTCTCTGATATCCTCAAGTGGAAGATACAAAGAAACACAGTGCGTGATACTGTTTGCGCAGTGTAAGTATTTGTTGATTATGTGTGTATTGTGCATGATATTGCTATGGTATACAATAATTAATATATTGGATTAAATTTTAATCCAGTGAGGATACCCAAGGGGCAGAATATTCAGCAGATCCTATTAAAAATGTTCTTTCTTCAAAAATCTGTGTGCTGACAATATTATAATTGCTGGGAGTCATTTCATTTATCATTGTTCCTTCCACAGAAAGTGAGTCTGGGCATTCTTAGCGTACCACTAGTGCCCTGCTGTGACAATTACACTGACTTGATGGGTTTGAACAGTAGAAAAAGAAATTATCCTAAACTGGATTTAACGTGAAATACATAAGTCATTGCAGTATCAGCAGCAGTTTATAGGATTCATGTCAGGGAGGCTACCTAACAGTTGTTTATCTTTAAACAATCTCACATATTCAATTATTATGCCCAATAAGGCCGATGATCACGCTAAGCATTTTTGCATAGAAATACATACACATAGACCTGTGCCTTTAATTTCATTTAGAAAGTAAATATATTTAAAGTTAGCAGGGTGCTTTTTCTGTTTGGGTTTGGCTTTCTACATGAGGTAGTACCAATAGATTACTTTTCTGACAAGAACAAATTTAGGAAACATAATTATGTGACAGTGCTATCTGTAATCATATACAGGCAGAACCTATGTAACTTTCATAACATGTATATATACATGCTGAGCTACTATATGCTGAGCTATTATAGTCCATGTTTTTATTCCTCTCAAACTTCAAGCCACAGCTTCAGGCAGCCCTGGCAATGCATATACTTGTGTTCTGACTTAAATTTATAGATCACCTTCACAGAGACTCTGAAAATTAACCTCAAGAATGAAATATATACCCCTCCTCTCTTCCAACTGAAAACAATACACACAGCTTTGCTCCATGGCACACTAATTTCCAAGTCCTAGGACTACTGCAGAATGTGTAAGTCAGCTGGGACAAATGACATGATGATCCTCAGAGGCAGGCAGTTAATCATCAACAGCTCTGTATTAATACCAGTGTATTAGTAAACAATAAGGAATAAAACTCCAAAACAATATATAGCTATTGCTGAGTATAAACCAAATTCAATATAAAATGTACAACTAAAACCCCACTTAAGGAGCTGTTAGTGTACAGCATTAGGCCATTCGTGTACACTGCATTCTTTGCTTCTGCAGCCCCACTCTTACCCAGTTTCTCTTCTATACAGCTTAGTGGTAGTTCAGTTATGCCCAACGAAGCTGCAGACAGCATAGTAGAGATAGCTAAAATAAGCATAGCTACATATCAGTGTATGCAAGGGCTAATTGCATATCTGCCTGACTACCCATGCACATTTCTTGCTTTACATTGCTAACTGTACCAGGAAGTGTTTTCAGTCCATTTACTGACTTGCAAATTTGACTTGTATCATATCATAACTTCGACATATTTCAAAATCAACAAAAAAATAAACAGTCCCCAGAAAAGGAGAAAAGTGTGCATCACAGGTATTTACGAAGTTCGTGATTTTGTTTCTCACCAAAGTGTATTACAAGCGTTGACCTAATCAGCATCATCACAGCATACGTTATAACTTGCTGTTACTCACAACATGCATGATTAACAAAATAAGGGGAAAAAAATCTGTTCTCCTAAACACTGTCCATTTTCAGGGCCATATTGTCCTCCAGAGTTCACAATAGAGCTTGAAGGCTGAATAAGACAATGCTGCAATGTAGCTTCAGGTCACTGTCATAAACGCTTCAGCATTGACATTCTGAGCTGCATAACAGAAAGCAAAAAAAAAGACTTTATGCATTAATTATTCTATGTTCACAGCATCTGTGTCAGAATTAGAGGCAAATGTAAATTTGCCTTAATTAGTGCAAACAGAGTATTAAATGAAGCCCCTCCATATTTTGTTTTCTCTGCTTAGATTCCACCAGGCATTTCACACATATCTTTCATTAATAGTAGGTCCAATATGATCAAGTAAGTAAACATGGGAATCCTGACCTTTTATCCACTGCTTTGTTCTCATTCTCTGTTTCATAAACACTAATACCAACAAATGAACTTGCAGATAAAAGTACCCAACGCCATCACTCATTGGTCTTACCCAGTGATCACACTTACCTTCTGAGCATTCTCCAGCCTTTCCAGTCATGGCCTCAGTCTTCTGTGCTTTGTAGCTGTGGATTATTCAAACGGTAGTAAATCGGTATTTGACTATTATTTGACTCCTGCAAGTATTTCAATTAACGGATTTTTAAATAAATACCATAAAGCTGTTATGATAGATATTTGTCTAATTTTTATGTAGATTTCTGTAATTTACCCTATTAATTCACCCTTTTTTCTTTAAATGCTCACAGACTGGTGTTTCTTTTCTTTTAATTCTCCGTATTTCTTTTCCTTGCCTCCAACTCTATAAACTCAACAGATCTCCCTCAGCACATCTATCTCTTTCTACATTTTCACACTATTTAGGAAAATATCCTGCGCAGTTCTTAAACTGAAAAAGCAGCATGTAAGTTACGCATAATGATACCTCTACCAGCTCAGGTCATCACACCTCTAGGCTATTTTCCTTTTGGAAAGGAGTAAACCTTCCAACTGAACAGTGACTATTCTTCCTGGAAAAATATGTTTGGTATTTTCCTCATGCTGATTCTTCCTTTAGAATTGGTATTTTAAACACCAATAACAATAAAAATAATAGTAATAGTCTATCTACATTGTTGCTCCTTTATGTGAAATGTTGCATTAAAATAAAACCTTACAGAAAAAAGTCCTCATCAAGCTTTAATCTTTTGCCTTACATAAAACTCTCATGTATCGAATGACAGGCAAATCTTGTATAACAATAATGTGATCATGTAATTAACAACTGCATTACAATACAGAGCGTCAAAGGAAAAGAATAATATCCACATGAGCAGCCATGATGGTAGAATAATATCTAAGAACAATGACTTTAGAATCAAATCAACATTAGCTTTCAAACAAAGGTTTTCATACTTGAGTGGGAGATGGGAAAGCGCGTCATGTGCTCGGTCTGGTAGAACAGAAGGAAGTATCTAGATCTTTTTCTCCCCTTCAAGAAGCCTCGGGAAGAATGGACGTATTGTTGGGTCAGACGATCAGCCATGAATCAATCACACTTTGCTTTCAGCATTACTCCTTTCTGCTGTAGCCGTTCCTGCAGGTCCTGAATGTTCCCAATACGTATTGTTCCATCACAGTGGCAGCATGGACCTGTAGTCTTTATATTCAGTAATTTCTGGCAGCTACAAAAATCCCTTTCAGAAATGCAGATGTGAAGTAAGGGAAATCGTAATTTGTAACATCTTTTAATTCAATGAGAATTTGAAAAGGTTTACAAAAGACCTGTCTCTAGCTGTAGGTCTTTGACCCTGACAAACTTCAAAGGTTGGTGAAAACAATAAGGTATTAAAGCATTGAGGAAAAAAACCCAATGTATTACAAAAATCTTATATAATGGAAAATGTCAGGCAATCTGAAGAGACGGTTCCCTATCAGCTCTCCTTATAATGATTCCACATGTCTTATTTCTTTCCTTTCATAACTAAATTAGGAGTTCAGCGTTCATTTTTACTTTCTGGCTAATGAGGACCATTCTTCCGTAGCAGTTAAAAAACCTGAAAGTCCTTTAGAGGCCTCATCAGAATATCTCTGAGCATACATACTAGCTTACAGTATGGAGAGAAAGAACTCAGGCTTTTTTATCTGCCAGTTAAACATGCAACTGGTGCAATAAATATGCTCTTGGTCATACTAACTGCAACAAAATTCTTTCTATTCTGAAACTGGCTTTTTATACTTTTCAATAAGGTTTATTTGAGGTCTCTTTGAATGAGCTGAAAGCTTTTCAAAGCATTGGTATATTTTTGTTGCCTGTGTACTGAGTTCCCACAGCCCTGAAGGCAAGCTTACAATGGTAAAAAAGATTTAAAAAGCCTATACTCAACGACCACTATGAACATGCATGGGTATCACACAAAGCCTTTTCCATTTCCCTTCAGTAATCTCACAGATGCCATTATTACCATTTATTAATATGTTACTTTAGTTATCCGTCAAAAACGTCATTCTGTGTTTTCTACTTATACTTCCTGGCAATTGCTCTGGCTCCTATTACAAGAATATACAGGTATATCTGAAATTCTTCAAATTAAATCACAAGTTGTCTGTCTAAGTGAAAATGACATAAACACTAAAATGCATGCTAGAGAGCTCTCTATTTCTTTTGCATGATCAGTTTAAGTTTTAGCTGAAAGCAGACAGGGAGAAGATAGTTAGCACTGGAACATTTACTCTGACTAAAATAGTGAGATGAGTGCATATGTTAATACCATTGAAGAAGCAAACTTTGTGAAGTGGAAGGGAACAGCAGCTCCATGAGCCTATGCAGAAGCTCTAGCTTTAGGTAATGATTCAAGAGCTTAGGATTTCTGGCACAGGGAGGCAAAAAAAAAATGCTACAAGAGATGTCAGAACTGCTTAAATCTCTTCTCTCTGATACATTATGTTCAGTACAAAAGGGAATTTAGGGCAATACTCTCGTGGTCAGGGATATCAGTAAGTGTAAAAACCACTGCAGATGCAGAGTAAGTAAGTTCATCAGCTGCATCATTCAGCTAAACTCAGAAGCAACCTAAGGTGGAACTACATACACTTAATGTGTGATCACACTACACAAATCTGGCTATATACAATTCTTTTGGTTGACTGATGTCTTTCCATGACCATGGATAGAGACTGTAATTTTTACTACCTAGCTACTTTTCAGGACTATACTGGGGATTGTATTATGCAAGTCTTCATCAGTGACAATTGCTTTTAGGCTGGCTAGCATCAAAGGAGCTTCAACAGTGAGGTAAATCTCCTAAATGACCTTTTGTGAAACACAATGGATCACAAAGAGCTGCTATGCTTACAGAGCAGGAGAAGCCACCACTGACATTGTTCTCAACAACTTCCCTATGATGATTCAGCAACTTTTCCAGCCTGTTTTGAAGATCTTCCAGGTTGCGAAGAGCTTTCTTATACCTGCACAGGCAAGTGTCATTGTGCGTCTCTTTGCTAGCAAAGATACTCCTTTTGCTTTAAAATATCTGTGCTATTTTTTAATTTGCATAATTAAACCACTGAGCAGGTTGTTTTCCTTAAGCTTAACTTACAGTTTCATCTGCAGTTTAATTTATGACAAGTATAGAAAAAAAGTCTTTTTCTCTAATTTCCAGTGTATAAACAGCCTCATATAACAATCCCAATGACTAAAGTAACATCTTAATGTTCTTTACTATTATCAGCTTTGCAAAGAGAGTTTTTAAGAGAAAAAACTCCCCTCTCTATTGAGCTGCAAACAAGATGGGAATATTTAAAAATCCTTTTCAAATTATGCTACTTAATGCATTACTAACATCAACAGAGTTAGCACACGCATCCTTCTCACTGAAATTAATTCATCAGACAGAAGGAGCTGTACTTCTTACTCTCAAAATGGTTTCATCATTTGTTCACAAATTGACACAACTTAATACAGACACATTGGAAAATAAACACAGAATTCTGCATTGCTATTTCAAAATAAAATAAGAGAAAATACCAGAGTATTTAGATTGGTAGACAGACTCATGAATAGTTGAGATTGGAAGGGACCTCTCAGGACCATCTAGTCCAATCCCTTTGCTCAAAGCAAGTTGCTCACAACCATGTCCAGACAGGTTATTAGTATCTCCAAGGATGGAGACTCCACAACCTCTCTGAGAAACCTGTTCCAGTGTTTGACCACTCTCACAAGCTGCTGCTTATGTTCAAATGCAGTTTCCTGTGTTTCAGTTGCTCTCCACTGCCTCTTCTCCTACCCCAGGATACCACTGAGGGGAGTTGTTTTTTCTCTCCCCACTACCTACTTACACACATTCATAAGATCCCCCTTGAGTTTTCTCCAGGACAATTGCAGCTCATTCAGCATGGCAGATTTCTTAATCCCTTAATCATCTCTGTGGCCTTTCCTGGACTCACTCCAAGTCTATATTTTTCTTGCACTGCTGAGCCCAGAACTGAACACAGTACTGCAGACGTAGCTTCACCTGCACTAAGTACAGGAATATAATCACTTTTCTTGAGCTCCTAGGAATGCTTTTCTTAATGCAGCTGAGGATGCTTTTGGCATTTGGTGCTGCATGAGCTGATTTATATTCAGCTGCTTGTCCAGCAGGAACCCCTAGTCCTTTACTGCTAAGCTCTTTTCCAGACAGTTGGTCCCCATCACTGCGCTGGTGCATGTGGTTGTTCATCCACATGTGCAGGACTTGGCATTTCCCTTTGCTGAACTCTATAAAACTCCTGTCAGCCCATTTCTCCAGCCTTTGAATAGCAGCACAACCATCTGATGTGTCAGCCCCTCCTCTCAGTTTTGTATCACTTGCAAACTTGTTCACTCTGCGCCCATCATCCAAGTCATCAGTGAATCTGCTAAACAGTATTGGTCCTACTATCTGCCCTTGGGTACACCACCAGTGACTGCTCTCTAACTGGACTTCATGTCACTGATAAAAAAGCCTTTGAGCTCTGACATTCAGCTAATTTTCAGACCACTCCACTGTCCATTTCTTTATTCATAAATTCATAAGTGTGTCTAGAGGATGCAATCAGACTGCGTCAAAAGCCTTACTAAGATCAAGATAAACAACATTCACAGCTCTCCTATCATCTACTGAGCCTGTAACCTTTCACAGAGGCTGTCAGATGGGTTAAGCAAGATGGGTCAAGCATGACATTCCTTTCATAAATGCATACTATGTCAAATCACCTTGTTTCCTTAATATGTTTAGAAATGGTTTCCTGGATTATTTGCTCCATGGCTTCCAAGGGACTGATGAAAGGCTGACCGGTCTGTACCTTCTAGGATTCTCGTCTTTATTGAAGATAAGACTGACACTTGCTTTCCTCCAGTCCTTAGGAACCTCTCCCAAACACAGTGACCATCCAAAACCAATTAAGAGTGACCTTGCAATGACATCAGCCAACGCCATCAGCACTTGCTGAGTCAGCTTCAGTAACGGATTTGTGTATGCCTTGTTTGTTTAAATCCTCCCTAACCTAACTCTCCTCTGCCAAAGGCAAGTATTCATTGCCCAAACCTTTCCCATTGGTCTCAGAGGCTGGTGATCCAGCTTAGCCTCAGAGAGTGCATTTTCATTTTAAATTCAAGAAGGTATGATTTTGTTGATCCTGTCAAAGATGAATGAAGATACCAATACTCACAGTAGCTTTCTGAATTAACCTTGAATGGGGACTTTGCTAATCCTGCCTTGTTTATGCCAGATTCGTCTGTATGATGAGTACAACAATTAGAAACTGAACACATGTTCATCGCAATACCATTTGAGTGGATGGGAATGAAGTAGGAAAATTGACTGGCACTCCTGTTTCTTCTGGACTGAGGAGATTATGATCAGGAATTAAACCCTCAGTGTTTAATAATGCAGAAAGCATTTTCATGCTCAAATTATGTTACCTCAGAGGACTCCCCACTTAAATCATGGAGAGGAGTAGCACTAAAAGAAGAATTTTGCCCTTGTCAGAAAGTGCCATAGCACTGCTCTGCAGGAAAGTTGTACAGCTTAAATAAAGATTAAATAAGTATTTAAAACCTTGAGAAAAATAAAGAATGTGCCAGAAGTCAGATCCCTTCTGCACTGGCAAAGTGGAATATAGGCTTGCCTAAAAAAATTATCTATATATATTCTTTCTATAGGGTGTTCTGTTCTGCAGCAGAAATTGTTTCCATGCTCTCAGAATAACCATAATTAACATTATTCAAATAGCAAGCATCTGAGCAATTAGAACAAGGGACAATGGAGCAAGATGAAAAGTTTTGTCTTACAAGGGATCCACCACCAAGGCATAACAGGTCCAAAATGACAGGTGACAAACAGAAAGAAAAGTTTTCATTCTATCACCCCTCATAACTGGAAGAGTCACAGGAGAACGAAGTACAAACGTGGAGAAAGTTTCTACTCAATCCAAAACAAAACATCCTTTAAACAGACTTCAGTTCTCCCTCAGAATTTGTATGTCTAGAGAGACAGTTGTCACAAGTATGCAGACTTGAGAAGCTTCCTGGTTTTCAATCAGAACATGGACTTAGGATCTCTTCAGAGGACACAATGCTTGTTGCTTGCAAAGTTCATCCGCTGAGATGTCATTTTTCTTTCCAGGAAAAAAAAGCAAATGAACGCCTCCCCCAGGGTTATGATATGTCAATTAACCTATCATTTCTAGAATATAATAGCTTGCCAGCAAAAAAGGCTGACATTGTGAACTGATTTCAATAAGACTCCCCCTCCCAGATGATAAGTATCTTTAGTTATCATTCAAGCACTATTAGGTAGCCATATTTGGGTGGTCCTAACAGCTTTCATTAGATTTGATAGCCATTAGTTTAAAGACTATTGTACATTAATCTTGGTTTTCAAGGCATTCTCAAAAGAGGAATTAGCCAGCTTTTGAATGCAGTCGGCTTAACCATAATTTTTTTCAGGTACATCTGCAATTAGGACTTCAGCATTGTGTAGGTATGCTTTATCAAGAGTTAAAATGAATGCAGGTTTAATTACGTTATGATGAGTTTCACTTCACTATTGCTAGATCGCTGCTGTTACCCTCACTGGTGTGTTAAAGCTATCTGAAGTATGTCCAACTAAATTCCCCTGGAGTACAGGCAGCAGACCATTGAGATGCTGACATACATGATGATCACGACTTTCCTACAGCTTTACCATCTTCCAGCACTTCTGGACTAAGGCACAATTAAAGCAAAACTCAATTAATTTATAATTACCCTGCAATAATGATTATGTTTTCTTTTTCTCTGAACATCTGTCACGAAATATTTTTATCTTCACTGAACATTAAACACTCGCTTCTCTGAGCTGTAATGCTGTGGGGAATCATTCTCCAACAGGGGTTTCATATGTACTGAAATGGGAATGAGGATCTGTGCCTTTAATTAACAAGGAAAAATGTAATACAAAAAAACATCTAACACCTCTTGGAAGCTGAAACTTAAACATAAGATCTGTTTCAAACTAAATGAGATGAGCCATTTGAAGCCATTTCAAAATAAGAACCAAGAACCAACGACAAGGTGTTTTTATCTGATAGAAAGTACACTGTCATTAATTTCAGGTTTCAGAATCCTTCCTCCTCTTTTTAATTTGACACGTTTCATTTTCTATGAAATCAGGATGCAAATATATCAGAACTGTTAAAATGCTTTCTGGGTTTATTTTTTGGCCATTATTTGAGATGTGCAATTCAGTCTAGATTTCCTATTCTCATTTGTTATATGTAAATACTACCTCTTTTTTACAAGATAGTATCAATTATTTGGATTGGAAATTGATTAAATGCCCATGACTAAATTTAGATAATATTTAGTGTAATGAAAAAATTGTAAAACTATTAATGTCAATCAATGGTGACACGGTATGAACTCAAAACATGAGTTTCGTACGTTTCACATATTTTAAAGCTTGGATTACACACTGGCAGGTTGCAAACTGTGTTAAGTCCTGCCTCTGCTCTAATCTAAATGGTGTCAAGGCAAAGGCAAACAGAGATCACCACCTGATGACATTTTTATTAGTAACACTCAGGTCAGTTCCTATTAGCCTCTGTTCAGAATATTTATGCTCAAATTAGGCTCATTTCCCAGCTGTTATAGTCTTATCAGTGTCAATTTCTAGAGACCAACGTGGTTTCTGAAAATAGGGAAATGAAGAGAGAGATCACAGTATGCATCAATGATAATGCAGTTGAATAAATGATACTGGAAAAGTGGTGAATCAAGTTGAATGTGAGAGAGACTGTGATAAATTCAGTAAAGAAATTAGCAAGCTGCAATAGATGGTTAATACCCTACCTGCAGCATACATAAAGAGAGGTTATACATACTTTATGCCATAAATCTCAATTTATTTTAGGCATTTTATTCACTAAATATTAACAGCTTGTGTTAGCCATTTTTACTCAGTCACCAGAGTGCTATGCACACTGCCTCTGTGCTTAAAGGTAGGGATGGCTAAGTGACTGACCCCTCTGTCTCCCTCCTGCTCCTGTATCTGCTTCCTTCACTTGAATCTCTTTAACACTAGATTTTCACTCTAGACGTCTTAACAACACATGCAAAAACCTAAGGCCCTCATTAAACATACTGCTAAATTTCAACTACCATTTCAGATACCTTATTGTCTAAGCCGAGTCTTCTACTGAAAGACTGCAATTCTAGCATAATGTATGCACAGGTTACTGATATAACCACATGGAAAACAAATATCTGGGATTTCTTCTCTAACCACAAGAATATAGGGATCTGTGCTGGATGTGAGGGGTTTATGGTATAACGAGCAAACTGCTGGCTGAGTTGCATTTAGTACATCTCCCTAGACCTGGATAAAGATTCAACTAATTTTTACCAACAAGAAGTTAAATTCTCAGAGATAACTGCCTGAGTCTCACCAATGGGCATTGTTGAATCCTGCTGGGCCAGAGTATGAATTCTACGGCTTCTCTCAGTAATACGACTGCGTTATGTTAATAGCTACAGCTAGTACCTAGCTGACACTGATGCAGACTAGATTCTGCAGTAGTACTACAACCACTGCAATTACTCTAAGCAACAGCTGAAGCTAAACTTTACATCTAATCCAAAATCTTGAGCTCTGCTGCAATTCAGGTCTCCTTAGGACGTCATAATAGCATTATTTCTAATTTAATGAAGAAGGAAGTCTTACATTGCTTTCAAGAAAATAAATGAGCAGGCTCCAGGTTCTGGTCAGATCAAAATATAAAGCTATATGGATTTTGAAATCAAAAGTATCAGGGCTAAATGGTAATGAACATCCATAATTTACACTGCCAGCTGCACATCTAGAGCAGTCACCAATGTTTGCTGGACAATAAGGGAACAAATCCTAGAACAAGTGACTTAAGGTTTCTCAGAACATTACCCAATCTGCTCTAACAACAATCTCTCAAAATAAAAAGCCTAAAAATAAAGTAGACAAAATGATATATATTCTGGAACATTAATAAATAATCCTAAATCAGTGATGGCTAAAAAAAGAAAAATGTCACTATGAATTTGAGAACTATGTATTTGGGGAAAAGCACTGCTAGCTATTCTATCTCTTAACCAACACTGTGAAGGAAAGAACTGACAGAGGACTGGTTTGCTCTTCTTGCCCTAAACCCTTAAAAACAGCATCCGGAAGAGCTATTACAGTCCAGGGTTGTAGAGGTTGATGAACAAAAAATCCATGACAAAACATATGGAACACTAGAGTAAATATGTAAAACAACTATTGAGAGAAGAGCAGATGCACAATTCTCTCAGTATTATATCCTTAATAATTAAATAATACGTACCCGTATGGTAGCTTATGTTTCCCAGACACATTGTCACTGTGTGCATTCCGCTGGGGCTGGGTATGCATTCTTGCACCAAAGGTTAAAGAACTGAGACCCTTTAGTTCATAAGTACACTTAAGCCATTTATACACTGTGTGAAGGAAACATTCTACTCTTACTTCTTCTTTTTTTTCCATTATAGACTATATGGGGTATAAAGAAATAGGAAAAAAAAGGCTTGTTTCCTTTCACTGCAGACAGACACAGATCAGAAGCTAAATGATACTACTGCTGAAAATAAGTACCACTCACCTAGAGAATTTCCAGTTTTGATTCCTGGAAAAAAGTTTTCTGCACTTGCAAGCACGCTAGAGATACTGAACTTTAGTATTGACATGGTAATCTGATGATGCGTGCATGCATCAATTCCAGAGCACTACTAAAAATGCATACAGAAGGGAAAAACATTTGGAAATTTGGAAAATTCTGGTTTTGCTTATGAAGCATCTTATCATTATATTCTCACAAATACAATCTTGACAAACGTTAGGGATTCTGAGAAAGCATACGATCAGAATATAAATTTATATAAATATAAAATGAATAAATAATATAAAATTATTAGATCTTCATACTAACAGTATTAATGAGAAAACTTGGATACAGTGTACTCTTCTAATGCCCAGTTTGAAAACTAAATCTTCTGTAGACAGAAAGTCTGAAGACTATAGAACAGAGACTTTCTTTGAACTAACTATGAGCCTTTTTACCTAATAACTTACTTTTTTCTCAATTTAAGTGATTTGGGGAAGTTTCCCCAGAGCAATTTGTTTGGGTGCTGGGTAGGACTCTACTATCCTTTGAATCTGTCTGAAATAGTAAAATGTAGTTTACATTCTTCATTATTCAGTCATTGAGCGTGTGTCCAAGTTGCAGACCTCAAACCTAAACTATATGGAAACCTGTTGGTAGTCATAGCTGTTGTTTTTTAATGAAAACATCCCAGCTAAAATGCACAATGATTTCACATATTATTTGTTAGCCATACTGCTATGCAGCAGTGATACACTTTGCCCATCCTAGCACTGAAATTAAAATTTTTACCATGACATATCAACATATTACCTTATGCATAGACAGCTGTTTCTACACTTTCCAGATGGATATACTTAAAAGTTCTATCATTGATGTTGTATATCACCCACTAGTGGTTATCTGAAAACCTCAAGATGCAAAAACACTATGTGCTATAACAGAACATTAAGGCAATTTTGCAATAAGATTAAAAAAGCGCTTCTACTTTTCTGCTTCTAATGGGTTTTCTATTTTTTATCAGGTTCGTACTAGGCTTAAATGATCTACTGCTTTTGGAAAAGCCTTACTCCTTCTAGAAACCTCTTTATCTATTGTTTCAGGATTAAGAAGTCTGAACAATAACAAAATGATTTTTTTTTTGATTCTGAGAAGTTAAAATTTAAATATATGTGATATATGGAAAATCCATTTGATGAAAAAAAGCAGATGTTTAGGTAATTCAACTGCATTTAATTTTCTCATTGTCCTGGGTTCAGCAGTAGCAGTCATTTTTCTCCTTCGTAGTAGCTGGTGCAGTGCTGTGTTTTTGACTTTCAGCC
>WYDI02018864.1:0-14637 GCA_009867235.2 Psittacus erithacus | reverse complement strand
GTGTCCCTGCCCATGGCAGGGAGTTGGAACTGGATGATCTTAAGGTCCTTTCCAACCCTAACTATTCTATGATTCTATGATTCTAATATATGAAGACCATTGAAACCAGATTTGAGGCTGGTCTGAACCATTAAAGATGTAAAAATAAGAACTTTATTATTGTAGATGAACGCAGAACCATGCAAGAAACCTCAAGAAATTCTCAAAATTTCTTGTAATGAACACAAACCCTCCTGACAGCTCTGAAGTGAAGGTACCTACACCATCACCTGCATTGGTACAGCACAGAAATGGTTTGACAGCAGATTCACACCCTTGGTTGTGATTCATTCAGCCTGGGAAAGAGATCCACAAGTCTCCCAACACTCAGCTATGGAATTCCCACACCTTGTATAACTTTGCTGATACGGTCCATCCTACTGAGCAAATATATCTAATGGTACATCAGGGACAAATAGCCAAAAGCAGGAAGATGTACAATCAACTGCACAAATTAATGGCTTAGATGTATGAGAAGGAACAAACATCCAGATGAGATTTCCTCAAGAGATGTAGGGGAGAGCAAGGAAGAAAAGATATGCTGTGTACACTCATCCTGTTTCAGAGAAGATTAATGTTAGATAGAAGGAAATTATGGAAGTGTCTGTCAAACACATAAAAACAACTAGGTGTTCCAGCTTCAGTGAGAAAGTAAATGTATTTCCTTGGGAATAGACAAGAAAGATTATCCTAAATTATATTAAGGGACATTTAGATTAACTTTTAGGAGAAATACTCAGAGTAGGATAGCTATACTCACCAAGAGGTTTTAGGATAAGACAACAAATCTCTTCTGTCACAAATGATGTCAGCACTATGAGATTGTCAGCTACATGGCAGGGGGCTAGGTGATTTCTTCAAGTTGCTTCTAGACCATTTGTTTGGTGATTTTTCTATGGATGGAGGTGGCAGTGGCAAATTTGGTTCAGGCCTCATCCAAGAGTTCTTGTATTGATGTTCATACTATACAAAGTTAGGATCAAGAATAATTAGGCTTATACAAAAAGCAGTGCCGTTATTGTGAGGACAAAACAGGAATTCAAGCAATTGTAGCTGCATGGGAAGCAGAATGGTTTGGAAAAGCAGAAGGATATTGAACCAAAACATCTTAAACTTCTTCTTATAACGACCTGCAATGCTAAGATATAATGTTGGCTTCCTTTGATAATTTGTTTTAAGGCTTCCTGCTTCCAGAAATCAAAGAAAGAAACATGTTTGCCACAGCCATTTTAGACAATAACAGGGAGTAGAGAAATGTCAGAGAGCAGCTGGTAATGTAGTTACAGCAAGATTTGGATCAAGCTGCTCAAAGGATGTAAAGGCCAACGAGTAGAATAGATGCTAGTTGTGAAAAGCAGCTTAGAGACTTTGCTCTTTTAACAGCCTTAAAACAGAGGCTTCTTAGAAAAACAGCTCTTCATTTGCATTTGATTCTGCACTGAGGTCAGTGGAGAATGACAGGGGTGATTATCTGAAGTCTACAAGTTGCAAGGATGAGCAACAAAGGGGGAAGAATTAGCTGTGGTTCTATCTCAGGCAGACTCAGAAAGAAAATCTCATTGAAGGACGTTGTCTTACCATGCAAGAGATAAAGGCCCAGGAAGGCAAAGAGAAGACATGCATATTTCAACAATGGTTTACAGGAGAGCTTAGTCCTGAAATGTTAGTGGTTCTGGACACATGAGTATGGGATTGGGCAAAAAGAAGGGTCAGTGTATTTTATGTCCCTTTCTGAATGTTTCTCCTTGATGAGTCTATGCAGAGGTACAAAATCTTAAGTAATCCTTGCGCAGAGGCTGTTTCTTTTGATTAGCATGGTTACCTAGGCAATGGGTTGATTCAATGGGCTCTGTGATCCATGCTGGGGCCTTTTCAGGTTGGAAATGAAGGCACAATAAAAAAACTGTGTGTCTTTTTGGGTCTACAATGTCTGCTGCCCATGTCCAGGCAGACAGGGTGGATAACTGCAGCTAGATGGGATCCATCTTGCCTGGAGTAGTTATACAATGTCTTGCTATGGTGAAAGAGAGAGGTGGAGGAATATTCAATCCCCAGGTGACTTCATCAGAGATCTTCCAGTCTGCTTTTTATTGTTTGAACCATGCAAAGCTGCAAGAGAGAAGGACCCACCATAAAGGGCATCTTTTGCTGTGATCAAGTAGTGATGTCCAGCACCCCTGCAATGTTAACAGCAGTTGGCACTGCTGCAAGAAGCTGAAATGCCATAGGATTCAGAGAACTGCTGCTCTCAGAATTACTTCTTAGGTGGAGGAATGTTCTGAAGGAGCTGCATCCAATGCATATTGTGCACAGCATCTTCCATAAGTTTGCCTGTCAGAGATGGAAATGCCCCATTGAATAGCAGTGGCAGGACCAGTAATGGCCTTGCTGCCCAAAGCTCCCAGCCCCTGCTGAGGGGATGCCAGCATGATGCTCCTGAGAGCTCTTTAGACAAAGAAACTTGTGGTACTCAGTGCAGCTGTTTCCGTTCTAGCATGACTCACTCTTAGTTAAAACATTATGATTCATGGCAGAGTTTTAGCTCCATGATTCATTCAGGTCCACTTTTCGCTACTGCCCAAATACTTGTAATCAGTAGGTGACTTGCCTTAGCCAAGAAAAACTAAAAATGAGCCAAAGTAAGCAGTTCTTCCAAAAGAAAATTAAGGCCCTTCTTTTCAGAGGTGGATAGCCAGCAGTAGGACAAGATTAGATACACCAAAGCTTGGGATATTCAAAAAGTGAAGGCATTCGAGCCTGAACAATATAGCATAAATATTAATAATAGCATAATAAAGCCATAAATAAATGGTTTTATTATTGATGTACATTAAACTGGCATGAGTTGCCAATTCTCCCTGATCTTCTGCACAGAATGTTCCTTCTATTCAAGATATTTTGCCCTGGAGTTTCCAACAGCTTTCCTTCTTATAAACGCATAGAATAAAAGTTGTTTAATGTGTCTTTAATATTAAACATAACAGATCTAGGAGCAGAAAAGGGGATAGGTTCCTGTTCTCTCAGTCTCTTCTTTTCCAGAAAGTTTTCATGTTCTCAGTGGTGCTGAATGCTGGATCAATTCTCTGCATACTTCTACTGAGAGGGCAGAAAACTTCAGCATGAAAGAGAGAACAGGATGAAGCAGATGAAGGCAGAATATCTTTAAATGGTAAAGCCAATATTAATCTTCATGGACATTAGTTATGGATTGTGAGCTATAATAGTTCCTTGGGGAAAGGACAGAGATAACCATGTTCACTCCATTATAAATATGCCATTTATTGTGACAAGTGCTGGCAGTTCTACAGAGCTGGTTTCTGTACCATCTATGGAAGTAAGGAGTATATTAAAGAAGTGTCCAAACCCAGGTCCCATATGAATGAGCATTCTGAATGCATCAAATAGTGTGCATTTGAATTAGGGTCCAGAGACTCCAGCCAGAGATTTCAGCATCAACATGTGTGAATAAAACCATTCTTTGATTCTTGGAGATGCAAATAAGCATTAGCAACTAGCAAATGATTCTTAGATTGTATGTGCCAGAGGAATTACAACAGTAAATTGGACATTTTGTTTTGGCAGTAAAGAAATCATAACCATGTGGGATTTGAGGGATACGAAGGTGATGAATTTGAGTCGAGTCAACAGCTTGTAATGAGCCAGCTTGTGTGTGTGACCAAATAAACTCACTAAAGCCTCCCTCATGCTCTGCAGCCACAGGCTTACGGTGGGAAAATCCCTCAGCTCCAGCATTCTGGATTCTAGTGGAGGAAAGGGTCACTGTGATAGCCAAAATTTAGAGAGGTTAACTTGTGACATGGATTAGTGCCAAGCCAGGGGCCTTAGCTCCTAACACTGAGGAATCTGCCTCTGTTTCAGCTCTCATTACAGTTATACTCACCGCAGCCTCAATGGGGTCCCTTGTGTGTGCTCGGGGTGAACCCTAGATCAAATCCAGACATGTATTTGCTTCAGTGGGTTACAGCTCCAGGAAAAGAAACAAGGCGCCTGAAGCCATTTAATGCAGCATGCACTCCCAGTTTCCATCTGGGGCAGGAGCAATCATGGTCAATCAGCTAAAGAGAAATTAAAAGTCAGTTTGATGTCCTTTTCCAGGGGTAATGAGGATAAACTTCCTTTTATACAGAATCTGTGCAAGTGAACCACAAAACAAGGGGACTCACTGACTCATCTTTCTGGAAAGAACAGTGTGCAACAACAGTGGCATCTCTCCTTATGTAAGTTGAGCTTGGATGATGGCCAGATGGAGAAGAATCATAAAGATGCACTTAAAGCTGATTCAACTCTGCCCAGAGATGAGCCTGGGATCACCTGGGCCTGGGCCACTTAGGAAAGGAAAGGCTGGAAGCTGATGGCAAAAACCAGTTAAATTTTGCCAAGAATCATATGTGGTATTAATTTGAATGTTCTGCCTCTTACAAAACCTCTATGCATGTGTCTGTCATAAACCAGGCTGAGCTTCCTCCAAGGCGCTTGAAAAATAAGTTGAAAATGCAACATCATTTCAATTTCTGATACAGGCAATTGTGATCATCCAGGAAATCAATTAGGTGCATAAGGATCTCTGTGTCTGTCCAGGGTGCCACACTCATATAGCTTAGACTAATGTCTTGAACTTTCTATTTTCATACTGTATGAAAACGTAGCATGGTGGCTGATGCTGGCACAATGTGTTGAAAAGCTGTGTTTTGTTCTTCTCTTTCTTAGCACTCAGCTGAAATTTTTGAACATGTATATTTTTGAAAACTAATTTAATGAATTAAAAAAATGTATGATGAAAAATTAAATTTCAGGAAAAACCTTGATGAAATATATTTAAAATAGTCCTTAAATGTCACAGGTACAGGTATAGTATAGCTATATAATAGTATAGCCATTTCCCACAACAGGAAAAAGATCGAGCTTCCCAGTTTGTGATATCTGTACTCTATTTGGGATGAGCAAGGTCCTTTCTCACAGGCAGAGGTATTCAAAGCTGTGCATATGCCTGGCACCTGCATCACATTGACAATAAAACGTTTATGACATACCTGTGAGGCACCACAAGATGGAAGTGCCTCCTCTTGTCCTCTTTCCTACAAGCAGGCTGGAACAGAGCCAGAAAAAAAGCATTGTGGTGCCCTATTTCCTCATACCTTTGTTTTACTTACGTGTAGACCTGGGGTCCAATGCCCCTGCAATAGCCAGTTCCCAGTTCCAAGGGTCCAATTGTTTTATACCTCTGAGGAGATAAAACTTGTTTTTCCCTGTACTCACCAGGTGACAGTCATGTTGAATTTCCTCATTTGATTAAAACCCAATCAAAACTGGAATAAAAAAGAATAATGATATTAAATGATCACAACTGATGCCAGTCACTAAGGAGAGATTGCGGTAGAAATTTCTGTTACCTTTTAAGAAGTTATGACAAATAACAGCTCTCAAACTGTGGTAACGAGGTAGTAATCTGAAACTATGTGAGAGTATGCTCTTTGTGGGTGTCCACATCTAATTCAACCAGGGTGTGAGTCTGAGCTCCACTTTAACTCCCACTGATGCTGGCGTAAATCCAACAGGATATTTTTTGTATGCAGAGGCGGGGATGGTGATTATGCTAAGCTCAATTTACTACAGATTTGGAGTAGTAAATTGTCTTACCCAATACTTCACACTTGCCTCTCTCCACTTGCTAAGCTGGGAAAACATCTGAGCATTGAAAATTGAGCAAACTTTAACACAGAGTCTGAGGAAGTTGAATACTGAGTCATGAGTATGGAGACCTTTTAAACATCCCCACCAATGTGGTCTATTAGCATGCTGGTTTAGTTCTGATTAGTTGTACTGATCACCAGGAAGACTGCAGAGCACAGAGCTGTCCATATGGACAGAAAAGCAGAGTCAGGAGTAACAGGTGGTCTGCCCAAGGAAGGATGGAAGAAGCCAATCTCTCTGTGAAGTCTTTTGGTAGCTGCTAGGTTTTCCTAATAGCCTGTGCTGATCCTGTGTTATGACTTAGCTCATCTTTCAAGGAAACCCTTCTCAAAATGATTCTAAGTAGATCAGGGTATCAAACCACCACCAGTTATTTTCAGTGCTTAATGCACTTTGGTTTTGTAGTAATCTGCTCAGATTTTCCTGAAGTCTTTCCTCTTTTAACTGTGGCTGGTATCAGCTTTCAGGTTTTTAGCTTTTCACTTCCCCTCAAATTACATTGAGAGCACTAAAGAAGGCAGTCTGCTGTTGGGTAGTTCCTCTCCTTGAGCTGATTTCTGTTATCACTGTAATGAGACAGTTTTCCCAGGACCATGAGAGACAGGCTTTCCCCCATTCAAGTGGCAGCACGCTTCTGGGTTTTCTACTATATGAATGATGTGATGGCAGGTTCCTCAAATACCATCTGACAGCAATAAGCTCACTTGGGGTAGGGGTATGCAGTGTCCCACACTGAGATGCTGCACAGAGATGTGTAATAAGGATACTGGCAAAAAATAAGCAGGGAAGCCCTTTTAGTAAAATAACCCTGCTTCATTTTCATGTTTGAGATGGTAACTCCCAAGAGTTATGCGCTCTTGATAGATTCATTTTTTATTTCAACTATCATCAAGCTTGCGGGTACTATGACAATAGAAACAGTGGGATGAATGTACACAAAGGGGCTTTTTGTGCTGAGAAGTGCATGCAACTGTTGCTTTGCCTCTCATTCTCTGTTTTCTTTAGGTATTCAGTGGTTTTGGGAATGCTTCTTATGCACATTCAGGCAAAGGTTTACAGCTGTGAATTCAACGAGATGGCGGTATTCAGAGCTGAAAACTGAATATGCAAGTGATGTTTGCAGGCTCTGACACCCAATTTAGCAAATACATGCACAAGTTAAATTTGCAATCCTATACTTACATGATATTATAATTGTGCCTTTTAAAGACAGGTGTTTGTTGAAGTTGTTTATAGGTTCATCTGAGTAAGTTGGGGTTTTCTTAAAGCAAAACAGTACTTTCCTACTCCTCTAATCCAGCTGGAAAATGGCTCCAGCAAATCTTGTTTACTTCAAAAAAATAAGGAAATAACCAGCTGGTTGTAATCAATCATAAAGCATTCATTCTCCAGGTGAGCTTTTCAAGTACTATGCAAATGTAACAGAGGTGCTAGCAGAGTCAGATTAATGTCTTCACAATGAACTGTATGTGCCTAATTCAGTGGAAGTATTTGTAGGGCAGAGATGCGAGAATCCAAAGGTATGGAATGAAATTTGTAACTTTAACTACACCTGCTATAGTTCCCCGTGGAATCACCATAGCAACTCATGGATGCCACAAGCTACAAACCCAGCTATTGCAGTTACACAATAGCTCTGTTGCAAGAGCTATTTTTCCTCTTTTACTTTATTTGTGTATGTTTCAGTCAATCTCTGGAGTTAAGTAGGTCAAACCATGCTCTGCATGCTCACGGTTGCCCAATTGTTGAGCACTGCTTGGATGAAAAAGAGAAAGAAAATGGGGCACATGCCAGGACTTTTTTGCTTGTTGCACTCTGGACCAGGTTTTTACACATAATTGGGCATCAAAGATGCCAATAACTGTGTTGCTGCATATTCAGAAGTCCAATTTTTCCTCCAGAGTATGTTGGTGGTTTGGAAATTTCACCAGGATAATCACCCTTAAATACCTAGTTTTCTGCCAATGAAAGCACTTAAATAAATTACATAACAACTGTGCCCGTTCCTAGCCATTAATCTTACAACTATACAAAATGCTGCATTTGTCTTCTAAACTTATATTCACACAGGTAAATAAAGTCTATTTATACCATCCTTTGAAAGAAAACTTACTGATCTGGCTGGAAAGGGGTTTCAGTTGCTGCTCCAAAATGTGCTGAGGTGAATACAAATATGGAAGAACCCATAATACAGCAGAAAGAATTAATTGTTCCCACAGGGTCCTCTCCATCACTATTAGAAGCCTAAACAGGAAAGTGCCACTGGTCGCTTGACACGTAGAGGATTAAAGTAAGGCTGGATATACCTCACTTCCAGGCCTAACAGTATAGCCTTTAGGCTCACATGGTCCAGGCTGAAACACAACTCCACAGTTTATATCATCAGGAATCCCAAAAGGAAAGGTTCTGTGATCAGAAAGCTCAGCTTTCTGACATGTTTTTCTGCCTGCTTCTGCTGCTAGAGAAGGAGTCATGAATCTTTGCTTCATGTGGTGTCTAATGGGTGCAAAATATCTGTCAGGGGGATGCCTTCACGCTATTCCAGATTTAATGAGCACTTATATGACTGAGAAAAAGGTCAGGGATGGAACTGAATGCTTTCAGGCTTGTAAGTCACTGGCTGCCTACCAGCAACTTATGTAATCCACTACAATAAGAAATAGTTGTCCAAATATCATTTTAAAGGACCATATAAACTCTTTGATTACATTAACGAGTAATTAAACATGCACACTGGATGTTGCACATATATTTTTCCAAAAATTAATCTGAATTTCAGTGCAGGTCCAACCCATAGCTGTTGGGTTGTCCCTCCCTCCTCCCCAGCGAGTCCTGAGTCTCAAAGGAGTAACAACTATCCAGTGCGTCACAGTGGATGGATAACTGGGGCAGTGCGTTCTACACTTCCTGCTGGCATTTTTGTTATCTTGCTGAAGCAGACTATGCAACGGATTCAGTAACCAGAGGACCTGAATCTGTCTTGTCAGCAGGGGATAAATATGTGGCAACGACAGCTTTTTGTGATGGTGATTAAGGATGCCTGGCTGTCATGCTGTATTTGCATTGGTTGGTGTGACTACACAGGTCCAGAAAAGAGTGCAGCATCCTTTTTTTTTGTCCTTAGAGGCAGTTCAATTGAAGTGCTACAGCACCTGATTGGAAAAACATGCATCTCAGTTTATTCCTGTGTTGTCTAGATCATTAAAAAGCTTTTCTTCATAATGGCTTTTTCAGGGAGGAAATGGAATTTAGAAGGCTGTAAAATTACTCCTGCCCCATATCAGGTCACAAAACTTACTTCTTCCTAATATCATGCCTTGTATATCATGAGTGTTTTTCTGCCTTCAAAAGAATTTGTAATTAGATGTATCGAGAGCAATTTCTCCTCTGCAATGAACTGAACTAGCTCAGCAGCGTCACGTGTGGGAAAGAAATGCCTTCCAGCATCTAACCCTGCCAGCACCCACCCTTCAGCATTATTGCTTCCCTGGAGGTAGCACCAGGCTGCTTATAACATCTACTGTTTCTGCTTCCATCGCTGGAGACTGCAAATGGGGAATATCATCTCATGTGTCCCTAAGAGTAACTGAAGAGAACAGTGTGCACTGCATCAGAATTGGTTTCTCCAGAGCCCAGTTAGAAACTTGGAAAGAGCTTCAGCTCACAACTAATGAATGTAGGTACTTAAATTTACATGTCCATGTCATATTTCAGGTCCCATTGCAGTCAGTAGAGGTCTAAGGCTTTACTCATCTATCTAAACTGCTGCACGTCAGGTAACCATATGGGGCTGGTAAATCTATGGATGACCACAGTGCTTGTAGACCAGCAGCTGGAGTCCAGGAGGGATCTTCTGGGGCATTTCGAATAGCACTAGCCTCTGCTGAAGCCACTGAATCACATCGCTAGAGGTGGACATCCAAATTAAGATATGTCTGTTTTGGTGCTGAATTCCTTTAGTAGGAACGTTAAAGGCCACAATACACACTGGTGGGTAGAAGCAAACTGGAAACTTCCCAGGTTTACACCAAAGTTTGCAGAAGTTGATGCAGATTCATTAGTGGCTTTTGGAACATGTCCTAAGGAAAAGTTGAGATTTAAGGTGTGATTCACGGAAACAGCTTTAAATAATTTTTTTTCACAGTATGCAATGTACCCAGTTTACAGGGAAGAAAACTAATGATGTTTCCATTAATTAGCGATGATATCATCTGACTCTGTTGCTTTCCTTTTTCCTTCCCACTTTATCACATTTTTCCAGCAGATATAGCACATCCAAATGAATACACATTTGAGTGTCTTTTTTTCTTTACTAAAAGTAAATTGATGTGGTGGGAGTGACTGAAAAAAACACACAGATTTTTAGGTTGAAATAGAGCAATACAGCCAGCCAGACTGACCACAAGCATAGCAAAGTTCTGACAATCTTGCTAATGGTGCCTTCAGGGAAGGGATCTGGTCTCTCTCTGGGAAGATCAGCTGATCAGTAAAGGTGAGCAGGTAACTCACTCATTGACCTGTCTACTTGCAGGAAGTAGAGGGATATATATTTATATATTTATATATATGACGACTCAAAAATGGGGTTAAGTTGCTTAATTTTACTAGCAATTATCAATTTTCTTTAATAACAAATAAATACTGCTTAATAAATGAGCACTTCGTATTAAAAATAAATGAATAGCTGCAGCTATGGGTAAAAACCAATACATTCATCCATTGTACCTGTTCAACATCCACACATTTTTCTATACAAAATGAGTAGGTCACTACAATTTTCCTTCTACACCTCTTTTTATTGTTCCCATGTACAGAAGTGGACATCTAGGCCATTGTGCTGCTGAGGGAAACCTTTTCCTGTGTCTAACAGAGATGCCAGTTTAAAATGTATTTTTGGTTGGGATTTATTAAGCACCTTGGTAAGAATTTTCTGCAGCATCTTTGAATTGCTCACTGGAAATTCACCTTGATGTTTCAGAGCCAACTACCCCAAAACCATCGCTGAACTTTAAAATGTCACAGAACCAGAATTATATGCTCTAAAAATAGAGGAAAAGCTTGAAGAGGAATTAAACTGAGTTAGACAAGTTTAATTAATCACTTTGCTTGGAAGTAAAGGTAACGTGCTTTTCTGTTCAAGTGGAGAGACAGTTAAGACAGTGCTTGGGGTTTGCAGAGGTGTTATCAGAAGACATTTGTGTACTAAACAAGAGCAAGCCCTGTTCTTTTCAGCTCCTGCTTTTGGAAAGCATGATGGAGCCGTTTCAATGCAGCCCATGTGATGTCACCTAACTAGTTTTCACTGGTGGGGCCTCATTCGAATCCATTAACAGCAAATATCTCCTCTGCTGAGTGGATTGAATCCATGCTCTAGCATGTCCTCCACATGTCTATACACACTTACCTTCAGCTGTGTGACCAAAGAAAAGAGCAGAAGGGACCTGGGAGAGGAGCGAAAGGAGAAGAAAGCCCTTGGCCATGTTGTTATGTGTTTGATGGTTAGAAAGTGAGTTTGATGGCATTTGTGGTGCAGAAGAGAACAAAGGTCAAAGTAATTTGCCACCAGCACCACCTCCTGCTATTCCTGACTGGGCTCTGATGGATCCTGGCCCGGAATCATCACCTCATCTGGGGCTGTTGGTAGAGCTGGACATTGTCAGGAGTCCAGCCCCACTCTGATGCAGGGGATCTGTGCTCTGCAGCTGAGGGCAGTCTCTATCTGTGCATGGTTGCATGGCTTGTGTCCTTCCTCAAGGAGCCCCACTCCCACTGCTCTCTGACATCAGGTAATGTCGACACATCTTTCAATTAGCACCTGGGGAAGCAAGATCTCACCTACCAGCTGCCCTCAGTGTCTTCTGGGGTGAAGTTGTTTTGTTTTGAGTTGGTTCACAGGGCCTTCTTGCAAGGAGGTCATGATGAGTTTCATGAGCCCCTTCCCTAGTCAGCTCTCCAGCTATCACTCAGACATGAAGGCTCATCTATGCCCTATTTTAGGCTTGTTTGGGGTAAACAGACCCATATTTTGGCATCATGCAGGTGAACCTCAAAGCACCAAGAACCTTTTTTTCCTCCTAAACTCACTGCATCTCACCTGCCTATCAAATTCAGCAGTGGTAAAATGTGTAAATGTGGCTCAGCTATGCTGTGAACACAACAATATTTTAGTAACTTATCTGCCGCAAAAGAAATGTTAATATCAGCATACTTTTTTTCCCAGAGTAGAAATAATCAGTCAGATCAATCCTCCATCTTTCCCGTATAAATAAAGACAGTTGAGCACAGTAAAACTGCTTCTGCAGCCAAGGTGCTTCTGCTGGACCCTTTCCCCATTTGAGTAGAGGGATCTTATCCTGAGTAATTCTGTCAGCCCTACATGGATGTTGCCAGCCTCAGGAGCCAGTTCAGGCCCCTGTGCTCTGTAGTCTACAAGCTGACACAGCCTCACTCTTCAGCGCTTCAGCTACCCAAGTGACTTGGGCAAGGTTGTATGCATAGCCTGCGTGCAGCAAGCATTTTCACAAGCTCTTTGCCAAGGTTAGCAGCCTAATCACAATCCCATCCTCCCCTTCCTAAGATCATGCAGAGAAGCTGCACTCAGAGTATATTCTCTTGTCTGATCTGTAATCCTTTGAAAACCAGGGCTTCTAATGGGAAACCTGATAACCCTGCAAGCCTGGCAGTGCTGTTGAGTGCTACTGTAATAAGGTAGTGTATATTCAATGTAAGGATAATGGATAATATGGGATTTGTAACAAAGCCATAACTCAATAGAGGGAGTTCAGATGATATCACGAGTTGTAGCCATGAAGTATGATTGATCGATGAGATCATTAGAAAGCTGAGATTGAGTTACAGGTCTGGTAATTTATCATTCCCAGCCTGAGCTTTTTATGATATTTGAGGAACATTTACAAGTTTTCTTCCACTGTTTTTTTTTTCAGGTCTCTAATTATAAATAAGGTACCTGCAGATGCTTTTAAATCAGTGGGCAGTCTGGTGTCACTGTCTTTCACTGTAATCAGAGTTGCAGGCATACAGTGAACTTCCCTTTTGAATTATTTACAACATAGATCATTGCAGAATTACAGCATAGCTTTTTCTTTCTCAGTGCTCAACAGGGCAGTGGAAATTTCCAGTGTAATAAGACTAGAAGGTAAATTTCTTTCACAGTCAACATTTTATTGTACCAATTAAGAAGCAAACCAGAAGAGGATTCTACATTCTATGTAATTGTTAATTGTATTTCATATTAATTAATAAACATACAGCAGTTAGTCTGAGGCATGACATTTTGCAATACCTTTTTTTTTCATCTGGTTTAGTAGATTATATTTGCATCTCTGTGCATGATACCCAGCCTATCACTTGGATATATTTTGTATATACATAATAAGCTGTCTGGAGCCATAACAGTTTGATGAAGTTACAAGGCATTTGCTTTCTAGAGGATGAAAATTAACAGCCATAGGCAGACCTGAAAAAGTAATAGATTCTAGTTCATTTTCCAGCTCTGACAGCTACTAACCCAGAGCATTATACAGTAAAATGTCCAGGATGGCTGCATGTTTGAAAGCAGTCTCCACAGTTTATGCGAATGGTGAGCAAGTTGCGAGCCCAGCTGGCTGAGACTCCTGGACCTGGCTTTAAGAAAATGTGAAGCAGAGATGCCACCTACACATTATGTCTAATCAATTTGACACCCTTGTTCCTATCACAGCTGGAGGAAAGGGACATTCTGTCTTGCCTCTTCCTTGCTTCTTCCAAAATATCTCACTGCCCAAAGCCTCTGTCCAGTGCTGACACATCTGCGTTTTTCACTCCCTCCCTTCCAGCATTATGGCTTCTGCAAAGCACAGCCTGTGTGCCTGCATCTCCCTTGCCTGGGACCCCTGCTTTCTTAGTTCTTTCAGGAGGGTTAAGAATGCTGGAATTGTTGCAGGTTTCTCTTTTTTACTTTTGTTTTGAACTTTTGTGATGATTATTGTCATGTAGCAGAGTGAGAGCGATGTTATTCCCTTTGGTTTCCCTGCTGTGCTGCTGAAAAAGGGTAAGATTATTCCTCTTAGTTCCTTCCCTCCTCCTTTTTGTTTTTATAAAGAAATTCCCTGGTGCTGTCTGGCAGAACTGGGGATGAGCAGCATTCCCAGGGCTTGGGAAATTTTACCTAAAGCATGTGTTCAGTCTAAATTAGTGGACAAGAGCATTCCGAATTGTCTGTGAACTGGGAGTTCCAAGGAAAATCTCGTGTCTTGCACACCAGATTATTGTATTTACAAAACAAAAGGTTCCTCTTGCAGCTGCAGTGAAAAATTGACATTCTTGGGAGTTCACCTCCCTGTACAGCTGCAAAGAGGCTGATGAACATGTTAATGTCACCATGGGGTGGGCAGAATGCTCAGGATCTATGACTCACTCGCACCCTGCCCTGTGCTGCTTGTCTGGGGGTACAAATGCTCACCTCCACAGCACGGACTCTACAGGTTTCAAACTGTAGGAGACCTCTCAGTGCTGCAAGCTTTCCCTTGTCCTGCTGAAGTGCCAGGTGATGGTTCGTCACTTGGTGCTCCGAAAGCATTTAAAATCATCTCCCACTGCATGGCAAAAGCATGAGCAGCAGCAGAGGCAGTAGTGGCTTCTGCCTGCAGGCCAACAAAACCTTTCACATTTACTTGGGGCTCTTCAGCCTGGAGAAGAGAGGGCTGCGGGGAGACCGCAGAGCAGCCTTCCAATATCTGAAGGCGGCTTATAAGGGTGCTGCAGAGGGACTCTTCATTAGATACTGTAGTGACAGGACAAGGGGTAACCAGTTAAAACTTAAACAGGGGAAGTTTAGATTGGATATAAGGAAGAAGTTCTTTACTGTAAGAGTGGTGAGGCACTGGA
>WYDI02018863.1:0-17152 GCA_009867235.2 Psittacus erithacus | reverse complement strand
AGTGGAAGGTGTCCCTGCCCGTGGCAGGGGTTGGAACTGGATGAGCTTTAAGGTCCCTTCCAACCCAAACCAGGCTGTGAGTCCATGAAAGTTAGTGGTTTCCATGGAACCCCCTCATCTGTAACATTATCCGTCAGCTTTTGGCTTGAAGCACAGACTCCCTGGTTCAAGAACCATCTGTGCCAGCTCTACAGGGTATTCTGTCACTGTGGGCCAGTGTCCCATGAAGGGAATCCACAGGTGCTATGGTAATTCAAAATAATAACAAGAATTTAAAAGCAAGCATTAACAGCACCATGTGTCTCTTGCCACTGGTCTGCTGTTATCAGCAAGCACTAATTCTGGAGAAGGCTGATGCGTTTTACTTGCTTCTTGAAGAATGTGGAGGAGTGGATTCCCCGCCCTGCTCCCTGCCTCTTACACAGGGCCCTTTCACTGCTCTATTGTCCATTAAAATGAAGGTAACAGGCTTAAAAAGCAGAATGGCTAGTGATGGGACTAGCATTGTGCAATTCCACTTGCTGGTCTTCTGTCCACTTTCCTCAGAGATCATTGCCTCTTCATAGATAGTTTGGGGAACATGAAGAAAATGAACTGGTGTTTGTTTATAAGAATAGGCGAAGCATTGTCAAGGGTCCACATCCGGTTCCACTTTTCTGTTCTTGTTGGGGTGCTCATTGGAGAAGCTTGTCATTGTATGTGGAGTTTATGGTGCCCTTGCTCCAGTCCTGGTCCATGAAGGATAGGATCAGACTTATACTGATAGGGCTTTGCAGCATGCTCTGCAGCTGTATTCCAGCTCTGGAATATTACAGCCTTCTGAAGCTTACAGCCATGGGAAACCAGTGTGAACAATGGGCTGAAATCCATTTGCTAAACAGAGTTTTGCCTGTGAACAGAAACTGTTGGATGCCCAAATGTCAGGCCACAAACCCCAACTGCTGAATGGTTCTTTTGCCTGTGAGAAGGAAGAACTGGTGAAAACCCAACACTTCTCCAGCCCCGTTCCAGGAACAAAGGTCACTGTTGCTGCAGCAGCCAAATGTGTAGCCCAAGGCCAGGCAACATCTTGAGCCTTCTGCTGTGGCTTTGGGACCCTTGACAAAAGCTGGGCATGTTTCCAGCGTGGAGCTGGAAGAAGGACGGTTGACCCGTGCTGCACCTGGGGCATCTCGGCCTCATTTCAGTTTCACATAAGCCTTTGTCCAGGCTCATTTTATTTAATGGGCTTGCTTTTCTTTTCTTTTTTTTCTCCCTGGTCCCCTGTCACAGGAAATTCTCCCTCTTCTATTACCTTTTTCCTGTTGGAAATAGCCTTAAAATAAAATGCATAAATAAATAAATATACATTCATATAAAAATATGCAGACAGGAAAGCCATTGAGATCTGGAGAGGCCTTGATAACACTGCTGATGAGGTTGCCAGCTTTCCCTGGGTCTGAGCTGAACAATTCCTCACCACATCCCCAACCCCTGGGAACCTCAGCTGTGGTAGCAGAGAAGCTTCTAATTCTGCCTACAGGTGTCTGGTTTGAAAGACACCATGTGCCATGTTGTGATCTCCTTTAGGAAAAAGGTAATTAAATAAGAATACAGATCTGTTACAGCCACAGTTCCTGAACATCTGAAATTCCCATTGGTTTAAAAAGAGTAAAGAATAAACCTCTCCCAAGGAGCACCGTCCTCTCCTCTTTTGTAATATTAGCCAGTATTAGTATTTTGAATTAAAAAAACCCAGAATTTCAAATGCCAGCATCTGCTCTTCACCACCTTTTTGCAGCAGGAACATCGTGTTTAGAAACAAGCAAAATAGGAATGCCTGAACTCCCCTCATTTTGCTGCTCTGCATATCCAAATATTCCCACTAGTATTTACTTGTGGCACATTCTGCTCCATCATTTAGTGCTTAGCACCATTTTCTAAAGGTACCAGAGCTTATCAGAGCCATTCCTGAGTGCAGTTAGTCACTAGACCTCAGCTTTGTTGTAACAAACTGGGTAGTCACTGATCTTAGTCTCTTGAATCATGAATTTAGGATGTGTAAATGCCAGCATAGGCTGGATAAACTGCACAAACACAGTTCTGAAAAAGGCTAGCCAGCTTTACCATGGACTGTTGTCTGCTCAGTAGTAGTGATGATTGTAGTAGTGATAACAATAAACTAACTACGAAATTCATCTGGTCTCAATCTGGCAAAATATTTAATCCTATGCTTAATTTTTTAAGCACGTGTGTTCCTGTTCATCAGTTAAGCATATGCTTTAGTTCTTTGCTCTACTGCTACTTGATTCCAGCATGTGCCACTCCTGTTATCTGTCTGAGACGGGCTATTTCTGGTTTTGACTGTCCAGGATAAACCTTTGAAACTAGCAAATGCTGAAGAATGGCTAATGCATGACTTATCTAGTATAATTTGGGGGGGTTGCAAAACAGCTGAGTGCTGTTACTCTGCTTGGTTACTACATATTTTGCAAGCTTGTTGGTTTCTCCTAGTCACTGTTTAACCCTTTTTCTCTAGCGCTGCCTAAGGGAGGAGATCCTCACCTGTGAGTGGAGACTGTCGTACTTGGACGAATAGTACAAAGGTACTGAGCCTGGTAATATTACTGTGAATCTTTCCAGTAATGCCTAGGGGGGCTCTTAAAGCCTGGGCTCTTGTAATCTTGCTGTTTCCTTGAACTCTCACTTTAAGTATACAAACAAATATAAATCCCATCCCATTTCTTCTTTCTAGAGGTGCAAACCCCACACTATTTCTAGTCTTCATGATGTGATGGAAGAGAGCTTGAAACATGAGATGGTTATTTATGTTCTAGGTTCCAAAATCAAAAAGCAAATAAAAAAGACCTCTATATTTCTTGTTATGTTTTTCATTATTTCCATGCCAATTTGAAGCCTTTCTGAGAGCTGACGGGTTGTGAGGACTTGGGGCTGGCAATTCCTTGAGCCCCTCAAGCCCAGTTTATGGGAGATCATATCTTTATTGAGCTTTTTAGAAAAAATCATCCTTCCTTCCTGTGCTGAGCATTATGGAACCAGCCCATGAGAGGGGATCAGGGCTTTCAAGTCTGTGCCGTCTGAAAGGATTGCCAAAGAATAGGAACTACAACAACTTCTGTCATCTCAGATCCCATTTTCCAGCAATGACACAGAAGCAGAGCCCTAACACAGCGCCCAGCTCCTGTTGTATGTGGCTAACTGCGGCTGCAGGTCTGAGCTTCTGGCACCAGGGGATTTCTTGGGATGCAGGCATGGCACACCTCTGTGCTTGCAGTCATGTGAAAGCACCAGAGAGCAGGGGGAGCACAGGGGGAGCACAGGGGGAGCACAGGTTCCCAGCAAGCCCCTGAGAGTAACGACTTTCCAACTGGACTCATTGGGTTATTATTAAATGCCTACAAAATACATGAGAATCCTGCTATTGTCTCAACTGGTCTTTGAATCAGGTGCTCTTAAACAGAGGATATGCTATTCTTCTTTTGTTCCACATCCCCATAATGCTTTTAAAAGAAAAGAAAGAAAATAATGAAACAAAACCCAAACCTGAAATGTGATGTCAGTTTTACCCTGAAAGCCAGAGGTGGAAGGGTTGGTTAGCCAAGATTAAACTCCTAGGCTCTGCAGTTTATTTATGTAAGTTATGGCTGTATGTCAGTAGCAGCAAGGAAAGCAAAATGCAGTAGCTAGACTGGTGCTCTGTTCAATTGCCTGGGGCCTCAACTGAAATTTAATAAGCAAATGTAAGATTTTAGTGCTTTGGAATGGAAACTCTATGGTAACTTCTTTTTGCAGCCCCCTTTTAAGAGCTGTATCACATCTGGTTTGTGCAGTGCACCTTGGATGTTGAATCCAGTTCTGCTGTTTTGCTGCCAGTCCTACTCTTCCCCTCTGGGTAGGACAGTGTTGGCTTGGTGCTCTGCCTGGCTGTGGCAGTGAGATAGCAAACCACACCATGGTCTTCCTCTCACAGGCTGGAGCCAGGTAAATCATCAGGTCACAGAGCAAGCTGGTGTTGAGTACAGCTGTGATTGAGGCATCTTTCCTGTAACTCCCATTCATGTGGTTTCTGGTGGGGGAATCTCTACTGACGATTTCTTTTCAGTCAGGAGTTACTAAATAATGTTCAGAGATGGCTGATGGGGTGTAAATCCTGGCTTGGGGGATGGGAGAAAAGGGGCATGGCTTATTCCAGTGCTGTTTGTTCTTATTCTTTGGGTCATTTTTCAATTTTTAAAATACAGAGATCTTGTGGAATTCTCCAATTTACTTTCCTAAGGCACAAATTCATTCATTACTCAAGGAGTTGCCCATCAAAGCAGCAGAAAGGATGCAGAACCCTCTCATAGGGAATGAGGAAAAAAGCTCATAATTTTAACTACCCAGCACCTCTATTCCCTGCACAACAGTAAATGAGGAATACAGTGCTCTTCTCTGTTGCCAGCTTGTGTTTTGCTGTATCTGATATTTAGAGTTTCTTCATTATGATAGTTCATGGAGACTTGTTGGAAGCTGTTCCTCATCTCTCTCCAAGCATGAAAATCTAGTCTTGGTGGTTGTGTTTAGAATCAGATTGTATCAGTAGCTGTTGGCAAGAATGCACTGAGAGGATGAAGGGAGATTTACTCTTTCCCCAGCTCCCTACCGCTCTTTCCCATTAGTACTAGCTGGTACAGCCCATTTGTCTGGGATTTCCTGCCTGTTACTCAATACTTCAAGACCTGTTGCTGTCTTTAGGAGATGAGGAGGCTGAACAACTCTCAAGGAGTGGTTAGCATCTTGAATTCAGTCTAACTAGGAAAAACAAAGATCCTCTTTACCTTGAACAACTGACTATTCCAACTTTATGTCCTAACAGCACGTGCAGATGGTGCACAAATGGCCAAACATGGAGGCCCCTCTCTAGGGAAACACGTAAAAGCCAGCTGTGATTCGTATGCTCCTGGGGTACCTCATATATGCTTTTCCTGAGTGGGAGCCCAAGATGAAGCTGTCTCACTGTGCACATTCAGACACAGTTACTGAGGGCAAAGATTCCATAGACTCTGTTTCAAACCCCATGTCTCTATGGTAAACTCTTTAGAGTTCAGTCAGTGGAAGATGCCCCATGGTAACAAACCACTGTTTATTCCTCTTGCCTCCTCATGCCTGTGTTTATTTCTGTTTTCTCTTTTCTTTCTCACAGATGGCAGATGAATCTTGTCAGTGCTTTTTTGGCTTTGCAGCCTTTTCTCAATCATCTTTGCTTTTGCATCTCCAGCAAAGTGCAAATCTGATGGTTTGCTATTTCTGCAAAGCATATTTCTTTCTCATGCTGTCTCATTGTCTCATTCCTGTGCTTTTTTGCTGGGTGAAAGAAAGAGACAAATTTCTAGTAGGCAAAAAATAAACCATCCCCAACTCATGAAAGAAATGAACCTTTTTTAATCACTGCTGTAAGATGCAACAGTTTGATGTGAGTTCCCTGTCCAGGTTGGAAGAGTGACCAATAGGGTCCTAAGCAGCATCTTTTGATGCATCTGTTGGATTTGTATTGCTCATGAGGGGAACAATACTGCACGAGCCCTTGAAGTGGAGCGAACACAGATGACATTTTTATTCATTCTCAGCCAGATTGCTTGGTATTGTGTCCTTTCTGTGAAAAAAGACAATCTGGCAACAGGCCACTGCCTGCAGAACAACTTGGCATGGGCCTCCTGTTTGTCTTAGCCTGAGCTGAGCATCACCAGAGATGCCAGACTGCTAACCACAAGCCAAGAGTGTTAAAGCACTGTCCTTCCTAATCAGCACTTCTCTGCTATTTTTGGTGGAAAATACTTCAGGGATGAGGGGATAGTTCCTGAATCTTCAGATCTTTGGTGGCATCAGTGATGGTAGTTTGCTTTCCCCTTGGTAAGAGCATTAGCTGTCCTGGCTGAAAAAGACTGCCAGCTTGGCATGGTGTAGCCAACCCTGAACAAATTCTTTTCCTTTTTCTTTTCTTGTATCTGAAGTGGAATTTTTAAAAGCCTTCAAGTGATTAGGAAGCTAAATCTGATTGACTTCCAGTTCCGTCTGACACACCACAGGTACTGCAGCAGGTACTGACACAGTCAAACCCCACAGGTTTCCTTGGATTTTTCAGGGGGCAACTCCAGTTTGTCTGTGACTGGGAGCTTTCATGAGGTGGCAGGATGTGCTGAGGACAAGGTGACACTGAACTGTGGGCTGTATTGTAGCTGGGCTCTTGGCATCAAAACGAGGTGCAGTACTGGGCATTTCC
The DNA here is from genome assembly GCA_009867235.2 of Psittacus erithacus. Lineage (NCBI taxonomy): Eukaryota > Metazoa > Chordata > Aves > Psittaciformes > Psittacidae > Psittacus > Psittacus erithacus. The sequence continues at coordinate 10,893 of WYDI02018863.1, read as the reverse complement.
ACTAGTGTCCAATGATCCATGTCGTAAATCATCTTTCCAAGGTCCCTGTTGGCTCTTTCTGTTTTCCAAGAAAGTAGTTTAAGTGGTGAAAGTAGAGGAAGATTGTCTTCTTCAAAGCACAGGTTTAACTATTAATTTGGTAGGATGAGCAGGTATTTTATTCAAGTTAAATGGTTTTTGTTCCATCCAAGTAGGAATGTGGTAAGATACACAACAGCAACCACTGTGCACTAGGAGACATGGGACTAAAGAATTGGATGAGACTTTCTGTTCTGCCTGCTGGAACCAGGCTCTGCCTGTACCTACTGCTCTGAGTGGGTATTTCCCTAACTAAATACTTATGTTTTTCTGAAGTAAGGACAGTATCTTTTCTTTCAGCTCTAATGCATTGTGACGTGTATAGTAGGACCTGTCATAATTCATGAAGTCAGTTTTGTTTCAATGTTAATAAGTCCTTAATCAAGACATTTGTTTCACCCAGGATGTCATATTTAGCAGTGGATTGTGAAATGCTTGAAAACTGGAATCGCAGGAGCATTATTTAATGCTAAGTGTTATCCGCATCATAGCAGAAGCTGGAACATGCCAGGAAAACATCCTTCACATTCTGCATCTAATACATCTGAGCTTTCAGGATCAGTTGTGAGTTGGCTGGGTATGTGTGCTATTTCTCTCTGATTATGTGTGGTTTAATATATGCTATATTCAGTAACTCGTTCTCACATTGCTTATCTGTTACCTATTTTCTATGGCTGGTTCTTTTTTCTTTATGAAATAATACTGTGCAATGTTGGACCCATCACTTTAAACTAAGATTGGAACTCTAAGTCCAACAGAAAATAATTGAAATTTAAAACTAGTGATCCTCATTCCAGTCTGTTTGTGATGTGTAAGGAAGAAGGAGAGGTTTGGGCCAAACAGCTGCTGGTGGGATTAAGTGGGTAGCTATCCAGAGAGACCAGGTTTATGATTATCAACTCCTATTCTGGATGTTGTCTTCAAGAGGAACAGAGCTAAGGGCTAAATTTTCCTCTTTAATATCTTGTTCCCCTGAGTCTTTTACACTTGCAGAAAAGAAAAGGAATCCATAGTGAGCTCAGGGGAAACAGTGTTCCAGTGTGGTTTTCTTCTTTATTTAAATTATGTTTAATGTTGTGCTATTTTTTTCCTTATAAGCTTATTTCTGTCCACAATTAGGTACATTACATACAGTCAGTAATGACAAAAAACCATACCTGTACATGTGACACATGTTGCTGTATAAAAATGTCATGTACAAAATTTCTGAGGAGTGCAACACTGGAAAGTCATTATTTGCCTTAGGGAATTGTTTGCATTGATATTGTAAACCTGTCAGATTATTGCATTCTTCCTGTGAACCAGACCACTTCTGGTGGGTGCTGTGAAGACACAGAAGAAGGAGTCCTCATCATATATGCAAGGAAAACGTTTTGGTTGGGTTTTTTTCCAGTTTCTGTCCTGAAATACTCAGTAAAGAGCTGTAGAAAAAGACAATTATAAAATATTTATTCAGGTTTATTTTGTGTTTCCACAGGCTCTATCAAAATGATCAAAAATAGTCGATGTTTTAAGGGTCCATGTTTCGTGTGCTCCTAAAAGCTATTTTTCACTATAAAATGTTTTATTTGAATTTAGTCCAAGTCATAATGAGTGCTGGAGCAATTAAAGCATCAGGCACTATAAGGAGTCTGGGGATCACAGGAGACAGATAGGATCAGGGCTTAAGCTACTGAAGTACCTTTTATGAGAAATAAAGATTTCACAAACCTCCGTTTCAAACAGAATAGTTGACATATGCTAAACTCCAAATGCTAAACTCCTCCTGCCCTCTCCCATTGAACAAATAAAGATCCATGAAATATTCACACTTTATCTCTGCAGGAAGAAAGAAAACACTTTATTTCTATTTTAAAATCTTTGGTAGGTGCTCAGATGTTTATGCTGATGGGACCAGAAATGCCATCAAAAGGTGAGTGGGGAAGGTGTGGTGGGAATTTTGAGCATGACTTTGTCTGCTATCACATTTGTTCAATCTTTATATTTCCAGTCCCAGCCAGGCTGCCTGTTCATGGGCATATGTCAGTGGAGATATTGTGCACTAGGAGATTTTTAAAGCAATTAAGTGTTTCTGTGCAGCGCTGGATCATACCCTCATATTCTGCAATCAATTAAATTCCTTTTATTTAATTCTTGTAACCATTACCCTTAAAAAAAGGAAGGAGAGAAAAAGTCTTTTAAATATTTTTCATTAGCACTTACTATTAAGTGGGGAAGTGCCCTAAGTGTATTTTAATTTAATTTAGATATAGCAGCAACATTTTTCCCATACTAATTAAATGCCAGTTTGTTACTAAGAAAATATTTATTGAAGTTGAACTTGCTGATAGATACATATCTATTACATCACTGTTGAACCTCATTAAATAGTGTTTTAATTGCAATTTGTTTTTAATTACCATTCATTAAGCATATTATTAAATCTAAATTGCATGCTTATGAAAGATGTATTTACCAATACAAGTGGCTGAGGCCCTTAACTACTGCTTTACTTCCAGGTTCCCATAACTTGAGGTGTGTAGGGTGAAAGTTCGATCTATTTACATTACTACTAACAGTGTGCCCTCCCTCGCTGCCTGTGTCTCCCATCTTTATTAAGTAGAATTAATAGCATCTGAAACAGTCAACAGATATAAAAAGAAAACAAAGTAGGAAAAAATGGTGCCAAAACAGCTGTTTGGGCAAGGAAGCAGGGAGCCAGCAGGGAGGAAACTGAATTAGAAGAGCACAGACAGAGAAAACAGAAGTTAGACAGGACACGGAAACCAATTATCTAAATTAAAAGTAGAGGATGAGGACTGGATGCCTGAAGGATGCAGGAGGTAATGATTTGTAGAGCTTTTTCTCTTTGGCTTCTGGGGGCAAGTGTGGGCAGGGTTGGTCACTGTTATGTTAGCCCAGAGGCTTTTCAGCAAAAGAAGTTGCTGGTCTGTTTTCCTTTATAAGTATATCAGTTCTTTCAACAAAAAGATCTCATTGAGGTTTGGTTTTAAAAGCTAGATGTTTCTTTTAAATCCTAAGAGTCTTTTGGAGCCTTTCCTCTAGGAACAATGCTCTCTGAAAGGAGGAAAGGCAGGGAAGAAGGGTGTGAGGGTGCTCTTCTGATGGAGACCAGCTCAACCAGTTAGCAAACTGGAGAGTCCTTCCCAAGACAAATGGAGGTAACAGACAAAAGGCATGATCCCTTATAGGGTGCAATGTTGGCATCCTCTAGGATGACAGTGTCTGACCCTGTCAGAGCACTCGGGGAGGAATTACTGGGGTTGAGCGTGCTGGGCAATGCCATAGGGGTGAAAAGACAGTTGAATGATGGAAATAGCTGAAGTAATCTGAGCTATAGCAGACTTCCCCATGGGCCTGATAAAGAAAGGCAGTAAGGCTGTGTGCATTGACGCCCTTTGGCTGTGGTTCTCCTTTCATTGAGGGCAGTTTTGTGCCAGGTTATCTCCATTGACTCTAATGGATTATCTCCAATTCACAGTTTAAATCATATGCAGGACTTCTTTTCTCCTCAGTTCACGGATCTCTTTCAGAACTTTCTGTACCAGATGTTACAACTGTAAACAAATCAGCCTGGTAAACCAAAGTATCTTTTCTTATGTCTGTGTCACAGTGCCTCTGCATCTTCTGCTCATAAAACATCAGTTATACAGCGGGGTTTTTTGGCAGATGGGTATCTTCCATGAAAAAAGCCATTTCCATCCCAACAGTGCTTTTATATGGACTATTTCAGCCCGCATTGCACAACCCTTTGGCACAATGATGCATTATGCTATCTTGCTTCTTGATATGCTGAATCATGGGATGATGCTTTGCCAGCTTCTTTGTATAACAACAATAACTTGCTCATGTTTCAAAGATAAAGAAGGCTGCACAAATCACTACAGTGCAGGGAGCCTGAACATTTGGCCGAGAGAAGTTCTCAGCAGGCTTTAAACTCCTCCACATGGGTGGGGAAGTTACCTTTCAGCTCCTGCTCTCTTTAGATGGCTGTAGGAAATCACATATGGCTTCCACTTGACCGTACAAAGCTGGAGAAGGCCCAAATTCCTGCCCCCTCTGAACTGATAGCAGTCAGCCACTCTGCGCTGTGGCCCCTTAACTGAAAGCACATAAATCAGTTCATCTATCCATGGAACACCATCTGCGTTCAAAGCCTTGGTCATGCACAGACGTGGAACCGTGGAGAAGACTTTAGAAATACCCCCACAGATAGATCAGGTGGGATTTCCTAACATTGTCTCTAGCATGTGGATGTGAGGAGACAACTAAATTAAACCCTCTCCTACTGCAGTGGCCACAACAATATTTACTTGTCCACATGTTCTTCAAAGCTTCCTGGGTGCATTAGGTGCTGTGTTACAGTATAGCTGCTCATGTTCAATATCTCAGGGTTCTGGTGATGATTTCTAACTTATGTTTTAAGCATTGTTTTACTGTTCGTCAGTCATGCACAGGCTCCTTGTGGAACCAAATGATGCTGTCCCATGGCCGTTCTGGAGTTCTGATTTGTATTTGTTAAGTTTCTAACTGTAACAATTTATCTGATCACAGAGAATTCAGAAGCAACTGAGTGTATTCACAGCTGTTCTGGGGAAAGGGACAAGATTTTGGTCTGAAAGGAACACATTACAGTGCTTGAAAACTGGGTTTTAAAGGGAAAGCACTTGTATTTTTTAAATACATTTGTATCTGAATACTGGATTGTATTCTCAGCACATTTCAGTTTGTAGCATGGCATAGGACTACACCTTATGCACTTTGGACAAGTATTTGCGAAGCCAGTGGTTTGCCTTTGAAGACACACACTCTGAATCCCTCTGAAAAGCTCTAAATTATGGAGGTGGTGTCTTGACAGACCTCAAGGGTGAGTTTGCACATTTGATTTTTAAGTGTAATTGTTACAGCAATTTAACTTACAAAAGTATCCACTATTAACTGGGGCTTCTATAAGACAAGCAGCTTTAATGCCCTTGCCGCTGCCTGTGCCTATTGCATGCTCGTATTCCATAAGAATCTGACCATGTGCAGTTAGGCATTGATGTGAGATATGATAAATATCAGCTTTTAAAAAGCATCATGTACATATTTGTCTGACATGCATATGTATAGAGAAGGTCAAGGGAATTACTTGTAGTGTTTTTATGCGGAGTCATGCGTGTGTGAAGTGTTCTTCACATGGATGCTATATTTTCTAGAATATTTCTATTTCTTTGGTATTTGTAGTTCAGTGTTTCAGCCATTCCTAAGTTTTCTGAGTGATTTCTCCATATATTTACATATTTATTAGCTTAAGTCTTTATTCCTTTTGTGTCCCCTCCTCGTCTCCCCACCTTTTCGCATGCCCAAATCATTTTTCAGGGCTGCCCTGCCACAGAAATGGGTCAGACAAGTTACAAGACCTGTAGATTGCTCGGATGGGGATCCACCTAGCAACACCAGCGCACTAATGCTGGATTGGGAAATTTGCCCTACAGGAGTTTGTCTTGATTAAAGGCTTCAGCCTGTCTTTGCAACACAAACACAGGAGCCCCCATGCTGCTCTCTGAAATTTACAGCGTATTTTCTTTTTACTCAAGCATATTGAAGCAGAACAGAAGAAAGGATCAAAGGTACCGTAATGTTTCTATAAACAAGTACTACTTAATTTGGTTTTTTTTATCTTGGGTTTATTTTTTTCCAAACAAATCTTCCAGGCACATTAGGCTCAGATTTCATTTTATTGCCAAATCACCAGCTGGCAACAAAATCACATATGTCTGTGTAAATAAAGTAGATGAGAAGCTGAACAGGAGATTGGGAGATGATTCAAGTAGTCATATTGGCTTCTACACCTTAAAATTGGACTGCTTTAGCTGTCTATTCAGCAATGTCCTGTACAGGCCCCTTTTCAGCATGAAATATAGAATTACCCCAAGCTGAGATTTTGGCCTGTGGTTTTCCTCCCTGCGAGTGAATTTACAGGAAACAGATAATTCTTTGGGACTGTAACCCAAAAATTTATTTTTTGTCCGCTCATCAAGCAGTGACTCATCCACTCCCTGTTACTCAAATGTAGGTGTAACTCTTGTGATGAGTGATAGTATTATGAAGCATTTACACTTTGAGGGCCAGATGATCCTTCCTTTGAAGATAATGCAGTTTTGGAATTGGCTTAAGGGCTCTATTACTGCCTTCTTGGTATGTTTGGATTCACTTGGCAATGAAATCTCAAAGTTGATCAATTTACCTTTAAGGTCAATGTAGCTATACAGGTCTTTGCCATTTTAAGTAGTCAATGGCGTGGTCATGTCCTTTTGAAACCTTCCATTAAGTTTCTTCATGCCACCCTGTAATTCCCATGATAAAAAAGCCTGATCATTACTATTAGGCAAACATATAAAAAAGTCAGTAACTGTCATCTTGCTTCTAAAAGCAGACGAACTAGAGCATGTTTTCAGACCTGGGTGATAATGGGATGTATTTTTCCCATGTAGCTGTGAAAAATGGGTTCCTTTTAGCTACAGCACTGCTCTTTTTGTGTTCCTGGTGAAAGAATATTGGAGTTTTGGATAACTACTAAAGAATTAGAATATTTGCTCATATTGGTCTGTCCAGATCTCTCTCATCCAGAGATGTTCTTTGGCAGAGCTGGGTAATAGGATTCTTTTAGTGAGGGCAGAAATGCTGTACCAACTATTAAAGATCTGTTTGCAGGGGCAATTTTGTCCTCAGTCAATAAACTCTAGAAGAGCTTAACTAATGAGTGGGGAAAGAGCTCCATTGTCTGGGAGGTGGAGGACAGAAATAAAAGTGGTTAAACAGTAAATAGGTTTTGTTTCATGCTAAAGCATTTTAATCCTTGCCTTTTCCCTAACATGCTCCTTTTAGGAGGTTTCGATCCCAGCCAGTTTCTTAAAGCTCTTGTCCCTGCTGCAAGTTCTGCTTTTTCTGACAAGGGCTCCAATTTTGCTCTTTCTTCCTAATGTTTCCCTTTATGCAACCTAATTCCTATTCCCTAATGTAACCTGGGATGTAATGAGGGGGAGGAGGGCTTCAGTTTGGGAAATACCAGTGCATGTTCACTAGCTGACTTTGTTCCCAAATTGAACAGAATAGAGAACACTTCCTGCCCCACTCAAATCATCTGCATAGAAAGATAAAATGGGAGTTAACAAGGGTCAGGTTTGTGACAGGGAAAGACTGCTAATGACCATTATCTTTGCCACAGGTTTAACTTCATTACTTTTGCATTAAGATCTTAATGCCCAAAGCAGTAAGCAAACTGAGTCCTGTTGAACTGTAGTAACCTAATCTTCTCTCCAAACGAAATAGAGGGGAAGGCAGAGTCATTTGACATGGCCTTTATTTCATCTTCTCTTTCCCCATCCCCCGTGCACTCACATGTTGTAAGTTTGCTATTCCTTCTCACAGCCTGTTTCTTTTTTCTCTCTCCTTCCTTCCTGACGTTTTGTAGCTCTCCAGAGTGGTAGTTGGTGCCAGATTTACTCTGCTGAGAGAGTTAGGCCATCCATAATAGTGGCTTCAGCCTTTGTCACGTGGAGAAGTCTACACTGATAATCTTTTAAAGTATAGAATTACACAAACTATGTTCATAATCAAAAGCTTTTAATTCCAGAGGTAAGAAAACTTGGGCTGGCCATTCCATTGTGGTTCCCAGTAATTCACATCTAGGAGAGTGCATTTGATGGGTGTTTTGAAGTGTCATCACAGTTTTCCAAGGAGAGTTGAAGGTCTTGCATGCTTACATCTGAATGTGACTTGTGGCATATACCAACCTTGACTCCAACTATTAGTTCATCTTCTGTTCTTTCTGCAGTTATGACCCCTGCTGGCATTTATGGCTCTGAACTTGCCCCGCCAGATGTATGAACAGTTCAAGTTTAGTGAGCAATGAACTAACACCAACAGAGAATTAAATGTAACTCGTGATTTAGAATGAGATCAACATATCTGTTGTTTCAGCTCTTTTCCTTCTCACCCTCAACTTTGTCAACTAAAAAATAATGAATTATCCTCTTCTGGTGTGACTTGCAGACTTTTGCTCTGAAACTGGAAAAGGAAATGACATTGAGTAAGAAGAGGGAGCACAAATGGATTTCTTAATACATGCAATTCCCAGACCAACAGCCTCAGCTTTTGGCAAAGGATGAAATCAACAGTGCGTCTTTTTTGGGTTCCCCAACAGAATGAGAGGGAAAGAAGCAGTGCTGGCAGGTAACTGGTGAATCTATCCCATGTGTAAGAAATACATTACTGCTTCTAGAAGGATACCAAAGTGATAGGTGCCTGAGAAACATGATAGATTAGATAGATAGAAGAAAATAATATAAACTATGGAGACCTAAGCAATGAACGTGAAAACCTATGAAAAATCCCTATCAGCAATGCAATGTAATATATTACCATAATCCAATATTATATGGTAACCTCCATATGAGAACCTTGCACTCTGAGTAATAAGTGCCGAAGGCTGAACATTTATCTTCTGACCTGTTCCCTGTTCAGAGTTATCAGGGTTACCAGATATTTGGGACTCTGAGAAAATTGTCCCTTTGTAATAATGTTTCCCTGCCATGCAGCACAAAGGGTTTTCGTTTCCTTGCCCCTTTCTGTCTTGGTAAGGACATATCAATGTTCTTTTTTTTCTGTAGCCAGGAAACTGCCTACAGTAAGGTCTGAGTACTACAGCAAGGCTTGATGTATCAGTCTGACAGCCATCATCTGTTTCAAGAAGCTTTATCTCCTCTCTACAGACCTGTCTGCCTCCTGACTGCTTGGCTTGACTCTGTGACTGCTTTGCTGGTTTGTACTCATGACAGAGTCTCCTTCAAATTGCTCGTCACTGCTCCCAAATGAGCTGCTGCTTTTACTTCTAAAGTGAGAGACTTGAGTGAACTACAGGACATTTCAATTCAAACTGCTGGGAATGACACAAGTAGGAAGGAGGGAATGGTGGATCCCACCCCAACTCTGCGTCAGTGCCAGCAGATTAGATGGTCTCTACCTGTTTCTTTTTTACTGACTTGCTGAGCTTTGTCTCCCTTCTGCAGGAGGGAAAGGAGTGCATTGTATCCCTGCACTGTGCTTTTTAACATTGCTGACTATCAAACTCAACTGTCTCACATGTTGATAAGTTTCTGGCCATCCCCACTTCTCACTTGCTTCATGCTTTTTCTCATTGGTCAGATCTTTGAGTAACATCATCTCTTGATGTTTTTCAGATTGCCTGGGATTCACAAGAACCCAATCCTATTAAGATATCACTACTGAGTTCTGCAAGAAACAAACAGCCAAAAAGCCTTCCATTCTGGTAAAATAAGCTACCCCTTCCATACAAGAGGTGGGAAGAGATTCACACTTTTAAATCCCGATTGTTGTCTCTTTTCAGATATGGGAAAAAATTTCATGCTGCCAAACTGGGTATTTAGCTACTAAATGCTCATTTTTTGAACAAACAAGCTTCCACAGCTCTAAAGTTCAGGGGGAAGAGGGCTTAAGGAGAAGTAACACCCTTTTCTAGGAGGTCAGAGCTGATCAAGGGCCCGTGTGCAGTGAACTCTGCCTGATTCAACACAGCCTGCGAGATTAAATTTTGTTCACCCTACGCATTTAATGACTGCAGATGTTCAGGAGATACTCAGGAGAAGCATCACCTACTGCAGCCCTTTGGACAGATGCTGTTTACTTTGGCACTCCATCTGTCACTTCAGAATAATCACTGAAGCTTTAACTAACATAACCCTGCAGCACTGGCATCAAGGCATGGCATGTCAGAGGTTAAAAATAGGGTCAAGGTCATTGCATGCCATGCATGCTAGAACACCAGGGAACACCAACTGCCACTTCTTGTTCCCTGTGATTTTCAGCAGAGAGCACTGTATGTATCACACAGGCTTTTGCTTTGGTTTCTGGAAGATCTTCCAATACCAATGACATGGGCCCACAGCTTGTCAGATCCTTAGATTCAGGGTGTATTTTGGAGATGAGTATGGTTATGGCAGCAAATAATGGGTGTGACTTCAGCCAAATGAAAACTTGGTTGTTCTCTACCAGCAGAGATATCGTATTGGGATGGATATGGGACACCACTGGGATCTACCATAAGTCAGCATAGTTATTAATTGGCCTCAGAAAAGAATACTGCCTCTGGAAGGCATTTTCTTATTGTGTTTCCATTCCTCAGGTGTTCGTCCATGTCTCAGGAGAAGAAATTGTGGAGACAATGAACTAGGCTAGTGACTGTGCCTTATCATGTGTGTAAAGTCTTGTTAAGCCCAGACTATTCTTGCTCCTAGTATGTCTGGAAAATCTATCTGCTCTGAAGCTGTAAATCACGTCAGTAGAGGTGCTGCTGTAATAGAAGTGGCAGGATATCTTTGCTCTCCATCGTTGATGGTGGCAGTCAGCTCTTCCCCTGCACTGCAATTCCCAGCCCTGTTAGTGCCATATATTATGAAGCCAAAGGGTACAACAGACCTATGCATTTTGATCCATTCTGTAACATTCAATTATGTATAAATCTGATTTCAAACCCTCATTAGAAATCTAATCATAAGCTATTTTTTAGCTCCATTTATAATCTCATAAGAGAAGTGAAATGGATTTGGTAGGCTGTGGTTTCCATAAACTCATGGTGATTGCTTATGTGTTTATCCATTTCCATGTCTTGAGGTTCACATGATTCCTTTGGTTAGTTTCTTTTTGTTGGTACCTGGATAATATGTCTGTTCATTGTTGTCCTGGGTTCAGCAGCAGCAGTCATTTTTCTCCTTCTCAGTAGCTGGTGCAGTGCTGTGTTTTTGACTTTCGGCC
>WYDI02018860.1:0-47040 GCA_009867235.2 Psittacus erithacus | reverse complement strand
CACTGTTCCCAGGCTGAAAGTCAAAAACACAGCATTGCACCAGCTACTAAGAAGGAGAAAAATGACTGCTACTGCTGCACCCAGGACAAATGGGAAGAAGGCAAGGTACTCTGAAGATGGACTTTATACACAGGCATGCAGTGATAGGACAAGAGGGTAGATTTAGACTAGGTATTAGGAAAAATCTCTTTACTATGAAGGGTGGTGAGACATTGAAAAAGGTTGCCCAGAGAAGTTGTGGGTACCTATGGCAGGAGGGCTGAAACTAGAGGATCTTTAAGGTCCCTTTCAACACAAACCATTCTGGGAATCTATGATTCTATGATTCCAAGGCACATGGGCACAACAGCAATGAGTAAGAAACCTAGTATATTATTTCGGTTCATGGCAGCTGCATTTAGAGACAACAGCTACCAAATGGTTACAGAAGATATTCCAAGTGGAATTTCCCAAAATATACCAAGGTGCTCCACAGTGAGGACACATTGGCAAATGCCAACTTATGTTTATCTGGAAATGTGACACCCCCCCTCCTTTCCTGAGCTTCGCTAAGCTAATGGGAACTGAGGCATGCTCTTAGGGCAGGTTCTGCCCCTGCTCCAGCCGCCACAAAGGCGCCAGAGCTGAAGCAAGGACAGAATCAAAGCCCAGCTCCTATGAGAGGAACAGCAGCAAAAGGGAAATGGCAACAAATTCTAATTGTTCCTTTTGTCACATGAAAGTACAGATGAAAGACTCACAAATCCAGTTTAGAAGCCATTTGTTGACTCAAACAGTTTTTTCTCATTGCTGGAGAATTACCTTTTTTAATCTTAACAGTCTTTGGCTAATTTACACATTGGGAATTGGCTTTGATATTATACAGATTACCCGCATATACTTTCTCTCCCTACTGGCAGTCACACTGGGAGAGTTTTCCTTCACCCCCCTCATCCCCCTCTCCCCCCTCAAACAAGGTAGAATAATTTCTAAACTGTCATTTCAAAGTATTTTCTAGCCTAAACTAATTACTGATTTTCCCCTGAGTTTACTTGCTCATGAGTGGTTTATAGATTCTTTATGCATAACTGTATATACACAGTAAAACCTGAAAAAATAAATTAGCTTTTAATTGTATGAAGCTGTAAGCAGACAAACCTGACAACAAGGACCTCCTACATACTTCCATCCACCATGACTCAGAGCTGGAGAAAACCCTAATACAACACTTTCTAGTGCAAGACAAATGGATTAGATGTGAACAGCACAAAATAAAACAATTTACCCTCTCCCTTTTCAGGGCTAAATTGCATAAAGAACAAACAGTGGTCTCACAAAAAAAAAAATATATATATATAATCAAAGCTAATCAAAGCTGCTCTGTAACCCGGAGTTTGAGGCACTGAAGAATTTTCACAGACATTTTATAAAGGCGATTTTCACAGGGAGCGATTACACTTCTACACCACTTCTTCAGAGGCTTCTTCTGCCACCCCAGGACAACCTGCCAAGGTTTTTGCTTTGAAGAAGCCAACACAAAACTACAGCACCAAGTTTAAGATTACTACTTAGAAAACTGTAATGAGAGTTTGCTTCTGATCAAAAATGTACACTCCTAAGCACATATAAGTACACAAATACAATGCAATAGTTAACTTCAACCTAAATTTTAGTACGAAAATCCAATTATTATGGTTTAGTAATTTGCAGAATGGCATTCGCAACCTCACTCATCCAGAAAAGGTTGAAGATGAATTTCTTCCCTTGCCAGAGAAAATACCAAGAAATAAAATTAAACATTTCTATGTTGAATTAAATTGAGTTTGAGGTTGAATCAATAGCTATTTCAAATTAGACCTGACACTGATTAAAATCTTCAAGTTGCCCATTACCAACTCAGGTAATCAAGGGACATTCCTTGGCAGATAACACTAGATGCAACAGAATGCAAGTTAGACTGTTAGGGTGACAGTGGCATTAGGACTCAGACATAGTACTTTGTTACAGCACATGGGAGGGGGGGTTGCGGTCTCCTGATGAGACACCTCGTTCCTATGGAAGTCAGAGTAAATTTCCAGTGCCTCCCTGGTGGTCAGGACTTCCCATTAGGTCTATTCCTAAACCTTCCTATTTGGAAGAAGAACCTGACAAGAGACAGACACCTTATTTCACAACGCTGTAAAGAGAATTTCTCATTAGCCAGCAACTAACACAGCTTTTCTTGTCTTCCTGCAACTGAAAATAAAACTATTTTTAAGAAATCTAACATTTTTCTTTCTGGAAAAAGATCTCCTTCATCTTACAAACACAAGTACTGTGGTTGCAGTGTAGCTTGTGATTGTACTGTGGTTGCAGTGTAAACCCAGAATTAGCTCACAGTCATAAAACATAATCAGAAGCAGAGTCATAAAATGTTTCAGGGTTTTTTTCATCTCCTAATGTGAGGAAAGAAAAAAAAAAGATTCCCTCAGATATTTTTTCCACTGAAATATATGTTTATTATGTAGACTCTTATGACACCTACACTCCATTCACCACAGCACTGCTTTGATCATTTGGAAGCACAACAGCAGCCACGATCACAGTGAGAGCCCTGCTACTATCTGCCACTGGGGGATAGAGTACCACCCTCTAGAGGACAGCAAGAAAGACTGACAAGCATCATTGATCTTCACTCCAAGTTTGCACACTGAAGACTAACTCCCAGAAGCACATGTAAACTGCTGTGCAGGCAGCAACAGCCTTGGTAAGGCAAGAGAAACCTGCACACCCACAACAGGAAAATGGGAGAAAATTGCCTGCATGAAGAAAAAAGGCAGTGAGGAACAAAGACGGAGAAGGTATAAAGGTGGCCAGAAAAGGAACAAAATAGGAATGGACTGATTCACACACACATATATATAACTTTATATATATAAGTATATATGTGTATATATTTTTATATATATAATATATAGAAAAATGTATAATGCATATATATACACACACATATATATAAAAAAACCATACATATACAACCCATAACAATGAAAAAGCTACCTTGACAGTGTACTACATCGCTTTCATAGCGCTCTCTCCACTGGCTTTGCCAATAATTGTACTGTAGCATAACTGAAGAGTCAACAAGTAGAATAAGAAATTACACCAAGACTCTTCTTTTTCTTGGGCTGTTTGTTTCTCATCAGAATTCTTACGTATATTTGGAGGCACTCATTTGCAAAATGGACATCATATTATAACACACAAATCTAAATAATTCTCATAGAGATATAAAGGTAGTAGGGAATCTCAACAGGAGATGATATTTTGCATTTAGGATCAAACCACAGCTGGAATTCACAAAACCTTCTAAACATAGGAATAATGGGAAAGCTGAGGTTTTATTTTCATTGAAGACATGTAATTTTCTGCTTTAAACCTACACTTAACACCACTGTGAGCAAGAAGAAATCATGGAGAAAAACATATCCAGCCGCCTTTCCAACATCTCAGTATTATAGAAGCAACGGACTGAGAGTTGCTGCATTCATCAGGGCCCCCTGGTGCAAGACAGAGAGGAAAAACTGTGCTCTGGACTGCTGACAGTGGGATGCGAGCCCTGCACAGCCCTGATGCACGGGAACCCTTCTCAGCTTGCACCAGCTGGAACGGAGACTGCAACTTAACAGCATGGCAAACACTTGGAGAGATGCAAAAACACCACTTACACGCAGCAAAATGTTGACATGAGATAGGTACAACAAAAAGGTCAAGTCATGACAGAAGTTAGTTGGTCCTGCATAAATGCCCTTCATTCCTTTAATCCCCCAGCACCATTACAGAAACGAAGGACAGCTTGGCCCTTTCCCAGGTTTTGCACAACCTGCCAACATCTGAGCAGCAACACAGAGCTCCTCGGGGCTGATCCTGATCTTTAAGCTCCCTTCCAACCCTGCCGTTCTATGATGATTCTATGATGGTTCTGTCCTTTCAGTAAAGTATACAATATATTCCTTTTCATCAAGAAAATGCATGCAGACAGATTTCTCTCGGTATTAAATGGCTCATCTCCCTCAGACTGATCAGAACTGCCCATGAAGTTGATCATCTCACAGATTCCTTCAGTACGCACTGTGTTTCCAACAGCTCCTTTCCAACAGGGGAAAGGAGGATGCTGTCCAGAATGGACTGAATTACAAAACATCACATTGTGGGGAAGGATCACCTCTGCTGCTTGTGAACACTGTTGGTAAAGTAATGCTGCTGCTTCTTTTATTTGTAGGCATTTACAAATAAATTCCAGTAAACAAAGTATTTGATTTTCAATTTCATGGAAACCTGAAGAATTTGATTTTAACAAAGCATAAGCAGTAAAATTTCCGGTAAGTGACAATTCAGGTTAAAAAGCAAAAGTAATGAGAGATTTTAGAAGACCTGACCACTTGTATATATTCAGCTATGCTTGTATTTCTCTGAATTTTTATTTGTTATAAGCTACAGTACCTACAATTCAGACCGTTTATGCAGGTGAAGGAAAACAGGAAAAAAAAATAAACTGGAAAAAAGATAAATTTCAATCAGCATCAGGTTTCTATAAAAATCAATTGGGGAAAAAAATCCCACTTCTAAAAATTTACTTCTAAAAGTTTAGATAATCCTCCACGCAAAAATTTCAGGTTAAATAAAATTGCTTGGGAGCCGACTCCATCAGATAGTTTAACACTGCTCCTGAGAGACAGGAGGAAATTTTCTGGCTGAAAACAATGTATATGAGAGAGCTAGACTTTTTGTTTTTTTTAAAGTATTGTGACTTGTTACAGGGTAATTGATAGCCATCGGAATCTCCATTTAAATGGAAATAAACACGCTTATTTGGACTTTCACATCACATACATGTGCAAACACAAGCCCACTGCTGTGACTGCAAAAACTTATCTGTAAATTCCATTAAAAAACATTCAGTGGACTTAGTGAAACACTCCCTCCCCCCTTTCCAGCCCCAAGCTATTCCACAGTCTCAAAGTCAGCACACAAACGTCAGCCTTCACTCAAAAAATAATAAAAGTTACTAGACTTAAAAACAACACCTTCTCCCCATAGAAAACCCCAACCACAAACCCGCCTTCAGCATTTATATTGCTGCAAAACATTTTGAAAGATGTTCTATAAAATTCTGATTATTCCAGAAATGTCTATTGATAAAGCTAGAAGAAAACAACGTCCTACAGACACTTTTGGTATTCATAGCATTTTCTCTTTATCAGCAGTAAATGCTCATTTTTAAAAGCTGACAGCACAGTTGTGAACATTTATAAACTAGACATTTATATCTTTTTAAAACTTTAGAAATAAAAGTTTTCCCTGAAGAAAAAAAAAATTTAAATTATTCCAGGTGATAAGACACACCAGAGGGCATTTTGGTTTGTGTTGCAATGCAAACCAATAGCTCTAGTTGACAATTCTTTAGCTGTTCACAAAATAAACTGCACAGGATAATAACACTTGTGATGCAGGAACTTTTTCCCTAAGAAAGCTTGCGCTAGAAGCCAGATCTAGAACCAGTAAAACCTACTGCATTCTCCAATAGGTTCCTTAGAATCACAGAATCCTAGAATGGTTTGGATTGGAAGGAAACACAAAGACTATAGAGTTCCATGCCCCCTGCCACAGGTAGGGACACCTTCCACTAGACCAAGTTGCTCAATGCCCCGTTCAACCCAGCCTTGAACAGGCCGTGGGACGAGGCAGCTACAGCTTCTCTGGCCAACCTGTGCCAGTGCCTCACCACCATCACAGGGAAGAACTTCTTCTTTATATCTAATCTAAATCTCCCCTCTTTTTGCTTAGGCAATCATTGCTAATAACAGCCATTAATTAAACTCAAGACAACTTTTGTGCCTTGGAGGAAGGCTGGAGGTGGGCTCAGCAGATGGCACCAAGACATGCCATTCCCCAGGGACTCACCCGTCCAGTCTCACATCGGGCAAACTCCGGTTCAAGGCAATCAAGTCACTGGCCATGAGGTTAAACTGGTTGATTTTAAACAGTTCTTTCATCTTCTCCTGGTCATCCTTTGGAATGAGCACAGCCTTTCCCATCTCTCCAGGTCCTTCTTGGTTTCGAGAAATAACAGCTATAACACAAAATAGCAAAAGCCAACTTTTAGGATGTAGGCATCAGTCCAAATAAACAAACAAAAAAACCCCAAAAAATAACCCACAATTTTCTCTATGCTCCACTGAGAGGTTTTATCTCTATCGGGACTTAAATTTATATCCAGTTCTTTTCTAAGATGATTAAATCCCCCAGATTTGTTCCCTTGCTGCTTTTGGTTGTAATCTCGATGACTGTTCTTGTGAGATTTACATCAGGATTACAGAGCACAGCGCTAGATTCTCCGTGAGATTCTGCAGGTAGAAAAGGTTTGGCAAACACTTTTATAGCTATTGAAAATATTTGAAGAACATGTATATTAGACTAATTCCAACCAACTTGTTTTATTTTTTTATTTAGGTTTAACTATCAGGCATGTGATAGCACAACCCCATTCCTGAAAGTAAATAAATCAACTAATCTTCAGTGACAAAAAGGAAAGTCCATCTTGAAAAATATAGCACCCACACCCTGAGTATCTTTTACATATTGTTAAGGACTAGTTTGGAGAAATATTTGTACAGTCAATTTGAAACTTTAAGGAAAATTATGGTATCATCTCATACAAGCACACAAAAATGAGCTAGATACAGACAGCCTTTCTAGGAAACAGCCTATGAAAGGAGACATCCCACATACAAATAATTATAATTATTCTAAAGTAAAAGCTGTAGGCAAAGGAAGACAGAATCATCATGTTTTCTTCTCCCCTCTCACCATGCAGCTGCCCCCCAACTACTTACTATCCAGGTGCTTTTTCAAACAACAGAACAAGAAATACCTGAATTTTTAACTAATTTTACATTCACACTTTCAATCAGCCTCTTAACTGAGGTTTATTAATTAACACTGATTAATTAGTCTTCAGTGATGACTGGCGCTTGCTGCTCTCATGAATAAACTGAACTGAGCCCTCCTGCATCTGCAGCCTGGCAGAAGGTGGCTCGCATGCCCGGACTGTGCTGGGCTGTAACTGATGCTCATGGTGACCTTCAAGCTGTGCGCTTCTGCATCATATGCCAACACTAGCATATTATCTTAACGAAGGGATCTTGGTTTTACTTTTCTGCCATCACATTAATTTTTCATCTTTAGTCTCAAAATTACTCTGAGAAATTTGATGCTCAATATCCTGAAACACTGTTACTTATGAAGGCTTCTCCCTACCTAAAGAATAATTACGTTTACAATAACAACAACAAAAAAAACCAAAGAGGATAAAGCCATTTCTAAAAAATGCACAGGTAAGTGACTTTTTAGGGAAGAACCTATTCATTTTCCAAACACATCAGACATCAGGGCTTGCTTATGTAAGAGGCTTTTTAAAAATAAATACTACAGACTCCAGGCACAGAAATGTTGTTTCTGCAGTTCTAGATTATGCTTCAGTTGAGAAAAGAACATTTTACAGTATTACCTGATATATTTTTTTATCCTTCTCTTTGATCAGAAGTAGCACCTTTGTATGCTGCCACAGGAAGAAATTATTAGCTGTGATTACACAGAAGATGAAGCTGTGATCAGACAGACACATAAACCTTAAATGTGGTGACTCTGAAGCCCTCTGTATCCAGTGTGATTTCCAAAGGACAATAATCTCAGGGGTTAAAGTCTGCTGGGGTCAGCAGCATCCACCCAGGAGCTAAATAGGCTGTGACATGGGCACCAAATGCATGCTCTTGATGCTCTCTGATACATTTTTCCACATTGGGGTCAATCCCAAGCACAAATACAGGCTGGATGAAGACTGGAGTAAAAGCCACCCTGAGGAGAACAACTTGGGGGTGGAAGTTGACAAGACCCAGCTGTGTACACTTGCAGCCCAGAAAGCCAGCCATGTCCTGGGCTGCATCACCGGCAGCATGACCAGCAGGTTAAGAGAGGGGATTATGCCCCTCTACTTTGCTTTCATGAGACCCCACCAGCAGTACTGCATAAAGCTATGGGGACCACAACGTAAGAAGGACATGTGTTGGAGCGAGTCCAGAGGAGGCCACGGAGATGCTCCAAGGGCTGGATGCACCTCTCGTATGGAGACAGGCTGAGAGAGCTGGGGTTGTGCAGCCTGGACAAAAGAAGGCTCCAGGGAGACCACAGAGCAACTTCCAGTGCCTAAAGGGGCCAACAAGATATCTGGGGATGTCTAACCCTAACCCTAGTGTCTAGTGGAAGGAGTCCCAGCCTGTGGCAGGAGGGCTGGAACTAAGTGATATTTAAGGTCCCTTCTGACCCAAACCATTCTCTGGTTCTACAATGGTATGTCTGAGCAGAGCCTGCTGATTCCTCTCACCTGTCTCAAGGAAAGGAATTTGTGGCTACACTGCTCTATATGACCCCTGATTGGCAGAATTTTCTCTTAGAGAATATATGTATCTCAGTCAAACGCCGCCAGAAAGAAAGAAAGATCAAGAAGAATCTAGCCATGCTGTGTGGGCTTTTAGCTGCTCCTTCACGCGATGATGTGCCTCATCCACAGAACTGCTTGAGAACCTTTAATGCACTCATACACAGACAATTATACATTATATACACTATTAAATTCCCCTCAGAACATTTTATAAGGGATATTTATTTAATGCGTAATATGATCATAAAATATTTGGGATTAATGGTTGGTAATTAATCTTTGTTATATCATCACTTCCTGGAGAAACGACGAGACTCCTCAAAGGCTGCAATTTGAAGAGCTGGTCCCTCAAGCTGCAAATGTTGTTTATGGAAATAAATTCTGCCTCCTTTTTGCTGGAAGAGGCAGAGGACACAAATTTATCTGAGCAGTAGCTTGGAGCAGGCAAAAAGAGGCAGCCTGGCTGCTGAAACCGTGGGAAAATGGAAAAGAGGAACAGAAACACAGCATAATAGGAAAGGAAGGAGTTTCTTAACACAGGGATGAATGTCTCCAAAGCAGAAAAAGTGCAATGAGAAGGTGAAGTTTGTTCTTGTGTCCTTCAGGGTGACAATCTTTGGGAAGAGGAATTCTTTGTTCTCTGCCTCTGAAGCTGTATTTAACAGTCTGTACTAGCTCCAAGGACCTCACAGACCCCCCCCAGACCCCCAGGATTACCTCCTTTACACTGCACATGCAGTGTTTGCCTGCCCAGGCAGGAAGCCATAGAGATCACGTTCTGAGTGACGCATTGCAGCCCCTGAAGGGCAGAGCAGGGGACCCTGAGAGAGAGGACAGATCATCTCCTGTCATGACGTGGCATGAAAGCTGGAGGAGCATCACAAGGCACCCAAAAGGTCTCTGATATAGCAAGGAAGCATGCCAAAATACTTTTCTTCTCCGCCGAAATACTGTGGGATTAGCTAAAAATACCTTAGTGACAATTTTCTCCTGCAGTAATCAGAAAACTTTCATTAAAAAAAATTATTTAGGGTAAGAAAAAAAAAAAAAGGCAACCCATTATTAGCATAGTCATTACAACAGTAAATTGCTGCCTCTCCTTGTGGTAAGCCAAGTAACAGAACTGTATCTCCCTAAAATGTGTGTAATACCAGCAGTGGAGGGTTTTACATTCTAAACCCAAATACTAGGACGACAGCTGTCGAGACATTTTGTTTCAGTATAAACTCTCCGTAAATTCATCAGGAATCCCAGCTCATTCACAACATAGCTTCACAGGGACTCAGTTTAAACTCAGTTTGAAACCTTGTTTATCCTGCTTGAAAGCATGAGTTACATATTCTTTCATCTTCAAAACTAATTTTCGTTACAAGATTCTGCCATCTTCTATTGTTTACTAAGGTCCATCAAGACAGAATTTCAAAGAGATTTTCCAGTCATGAAGCTTATTATAAAAGTAATCAGAAATTTCCTTAACAGCTTTTCTACCCTCATGTTCCTACTCAGAGCAAAGTATTACCAGATTATATTTCAATCATAGCTCAAACATGTCTGTGACAGAGAAACATACTTAATTTTGCTATGGTTAAAATGCAGCAATCTCAATTCATTAGATCTTTAGAGAAGATACACATGGTTTATGAATTAACAACCACACACACACTAACATTTTCAGAGATGTAACTCAAATCCATTCCCAGGACCTTCTTGCAATGTCTCTCCTACATCTGAATAAACAACTTTTGAGCCCAGAGACTGTACTGCTCAGCTGACTCATACCCAGGAGATGTGAAGCACACAGCAATCCAGCCATATTCAACTTAGGAAAAATAACACCTTCTATTTTCCAAGCAACACGTAATATATCAAAATGAGAACCAAGTAAACATCAAAATACTATAGGCGGCAGGAATATTTAGCAAATTAAGACCTCTTGCAAATATTTAATTTGACCTGGCTTTTCATAGAAAAATGTGGTTTTGCTAGCACTGAATAGATCTGAGAATCTAAATATGGTGTCAAAAGTTTTCTAACACCAGGTATGTCACCAAGGTTGGCCTTCTAAATGCACAAATCCACTATAAATATTTTTACTGAATGACCTGTTATGTATCCAAACCAAACAAAACAATTTTACTGTTTTTCAAAATACTGATACTGTCATTTCACCACTATGTTCCGCTTTATCCTCTTCCTCAGAAGTACAATGTACTTAACTAGTACAGCATACTTCAAATCAAACTCTTCAGAATATTTTATGAAATACCAAATTTGTATTCGAGCTTTCATACCAAAATATACATGCAAAACATATGTACACACACTTCTTCAATCAGAGAACATAAACATAGTACAAAATCTCTTCACCTGGAGGATAAACAAATAGGTTTCTTAAGTATTCAGAACGTATGTATGATAAAGAAGGCAACAATCAGTGAATGCTGCTGATGATTATGAATAACTTCACTGGTATCGGCGTTCGTAAGCTAAAACAAGCACAAGTCCTCCATCTAAGAGAGGTCCAAGGTTTTCCAGCCCCTGCTGTCTCCAGGCTCTTTCTCTAATGGAAACGGCTGATTAACCCCACAGAGAGATGCGTGTCCCCATGAGAAGCAGCCCTTCCCAACCCAAACCCACAGGTAAGAGATAGTGTTCTCACCTTTCAAAGTACTTGAGCTCACCTCCAGGCTAGCATTTTAAATACCTTGAAATTGTAATGGAGACCTGAGGGGGCACTCGGGGACAGCCATGATTTTTGAAGCCAGTGTAGAAGAAGATAAGAGATGAATTTAATTTTTCTATATAAAAATTACCTGGCTGTCAATCAATCAGCTTATTAGCATGCCTGATTCATAAATACTTTGGCAGTGCTTCTGCTGCTGGTAAGCTGAAAGTTTTAGTGAATATTAAAACCAAACAGGAAAAAAAAGCTTGGACCCATTTGTTACTTGCTTTTCCTTTGTGATGAAAACCCCACCTCTCCCTC
The DNA here is from genome assembly GCA_009867235.2 of Psittacus erithacus. NCBI lineage: Eukaryota > Metazoa > Chordata > Aves > Psittaciformes > Psittacidae > Psittacus > Psittacus erithacus. The sequence continues at coordinate 35,596 of WYDI02018860.1, read as the reverse complement.
CTTATCAGGATTCCCTCTTGCTGGTAGACTTGCACAATACTTCAGTACAATGCTTCACTCTCCTTTGGTATTTCTGCCACAGTCTGTGATCTGGCCATGCTAATTGGTCTCCATGGGCTTGTCCTGGTATCTCACACCACTCCTCAAGAATTTGATTGAGACTTATTTACTGTACAATACCATCCTGAGCTTAAGGGACATAGATGCCAGCTACATTGTCTAATGCTGCACTTCACATTCTTTCTAAGCACTGGGACAGGTTGTGCTTTTGACCATACAAACAGCAATAACCTCGTGAACTTCATTGTCTTTGACTTGCTTTGCATGAGATCTTACCCAAAAATTACTGTTCAAGGCTTCCATTCACTAGCATATCTCAGCGATCGCTCTGGGAGCATAGAAGGACCTGCAATTTGAAAGCCTTGTTATCCTGCTGGCAAAGTTCATCCAGGAGAGCCTCTCCTGCCAGTTCAGCTCACTAACACGATTTTGCACTAACATCCTGTATAATGTAAGTAAGATTCTCTCAAGTTTAGAAATCCTGAAATTAGGAAACCTGCCCATTTCCAGAAGGAAGAAGGAACCCTCCATGTGTCCATGATGGGAGGATGATGGGGATGAGAGGGTATCAAATAGATAGGCTGAAGTAACTGGGAAAATAATTTCTGTATACCAGCTTAATTCACTTTTGTAAGGACTGAATTAGAATATCATATTTTGATTTCTAACTTACTCAACTTTCTAACCTTGACCATATTCCCCTTCACAGAGTGAAATGAGTCTTTGTAACAGCTTTCTGCCAGCTCTATCAACATGAATGGTTCATGAGGTATCTGTGAAATCTCTAAATATATTTTAGTGAATTTACAAATAATGTCTTAATCCTCAGCAACCATCAAAGCTCATTAAGAATCTTTCCTGAATACTAGTTACTAAGTCAAGAAAGCAATTAATGTTTAGATAATACTTCCAGGGAAGGCTGAAGAATCTGAAATATTTTGAAACTGCACAGGTTCTGTTTTTCACAGTTCTGTCCTTACCCAGAGGTCCTTTAGCTGAGGAGTGATGAGGAAAGAGCAGAACCAATACCTGGAGGAGCTGCTGAGAGCTGATGCCATCTACATGGCATTTCTTCAGTCTATTATACCCCCCAACGAAGGGTGAGGTAGCCTGGGCTTTAGTAACCTGGGAACCTTCATCATGTGTGTCCTGAAGACAGAAACTACTTCAGTAATTTTGTCATTTTTTTACATAAGTGATTTACAGTCATAGCTCAAATAATTTGGGTACTAACATCAGAAATCCTTCTACCTTTCAGTATGTCTGAGCTTTGGGCAACATGTACTGCGGATCTGAAAAATAACACTTTCACAGACACACACATAATTACATATGTACACACACATATACATGCACACATTTTAAATGGTAAACAAAAAAGAAGAATGGCTGCATTTAAATGTTACCAAATAAATCCCATTACTGCTGTCAGGTGCATATGACAAATACACACCTCATTCCTTCTTTCCATGAAGATTGTATTAGCTCAATCTTCTAATATTAAAAATTCACACTGTGAAAACCTTAACAAAACAGAGACCTAGATTCCTCTTTTTCTCTGTAAATCACATTGATTAATGAACTTGAAATTGCAGTCCACTTGTCATTGTTTAAATTTAAGATGAAAGAAAGAAAATGAGAAAAGAATAGCGACGGAAGCGGAACTCAGAATATCAACTAAGCTTTGTCCCACACTATGGGACATAATTAACTGGACTTAAAACATCCACAGCATATGGGGATTGTGGTTTTAGTTAAATCTTTGCTTTGAAACCTCTGAGGATAGAGTTTTTACAGCCTTTCAAGGAAACCTAGATGAAATCCAAGCAAAAAAGTAAGTTACTGAATTACACTCGCACCTTGATACATCTGAGGCATTAGAAGAATTTTAATGAGGTAACCACATAAAAACTGGAGAACTGATGCTCTGAGAGTTTTTCAGGGTTGAACACAGGTGGACAAAGAAGTATGGGTGGGAAACTGAGCAAAGGGAAATCTTAGCTAAAGCCAGAGACTAAACAGCACAAGGGAGGTGAGGTGTCCACTGGCCAGAACCAAGGTCTGTGCTAACAATGCAGGGCACACACTAAGGAAAAAATTGTTTGTGGAGTAATTTGCAACAGAGCTATGAAAAACAATACCACCAGAACTGATTAGGTGGTCTGCCTTCAGGCCTCTTCCAATTTTTTTAACTATTATGATTCAGTAAACCAAACTCAAAATCTTTTCTTATTTTCTGTCCACGCGGGAAAGGCTTCCAATAAATAACAAGACAACAAATCCTTTCCTAGATCAGGACAGAGGTCTGTTTGGCATAGCACGCTGCCTCAGAGCAACTGAGAGATCATGGCAGACAAGGTAAAACATAGGTTTTCAAGTAATTCTTCCAGACATTTCCCTTTGCTGAGGTGGGAGCTGCACCCAGACTGTTGTGTTCGATAATTGCCATCAGCTTGTATGCTCCCTTTTAAAATCTATTTATCTTTTTGACAATGAACTGCATGAGTTAAGGGAGCACTGCTGGCAAAAAAAAAAAAAACAAAACCACCAGCATCCCGTTTATTTGCTTTGGATTTGCTGTCTCACATTTTCATTGTTTTTTACCTTGGGAGACACAGCGAATCCCTAACCAACCTTCTCTGCCTATTTATGCCTTTACAAATCCGCAGTTTATCCTTCTTTGCTCACTCTTTTTCCAAGCAGTAGAATTTATTTAATAATTTCCCTACAGGGAGGCCAAACAGTACCTGAAATCATCCTTGCTTGCCTTTTCTGAACCCTTGGTTTCACTCAATGAAATTGAGTTTAGCTTGAATTAAGCACCAAAAAACAAAACAAACCAAACCCAAACCAACAACAAACCCCAATGCTTTTGTCCTTCAGGGGCATGAATTCACATGCTGGTAGCAAAGCAACCATGGCTGCTTTAATTTGCAGCAGCATTCTTCTTCTGTGATTATCTTTCGAGATCTTGAAAGCAGAGTACTCTACAATTCTCTGCAGAGTTCCACACTTTGTCACACTTGTGTAATTTCAGGGGGAGCTGTACACACCTCACACAGTACAAAGGAAGCATCTGTATGCACCTCATGGCACTTCACTTAACTCTATTTAGGAGTTGCAACTTAGGAGCAGTGATTCAGCAGTTCTGCTTGTTAACTTACCGAAGCAGATTTCAAATATTTTTGAAGAGTGCCTTTTGAGAAAAAAAAAACAAAAAACAAAAAAACAAAACAAAACAAAACAAAAACAAAAAAAAAAAAAGAACCAAAAAACCAAAAAAAAAAAATCTTTCAAAAATAGCTTTACCTCCAAGCACAAGAATTAACAGCTCATCTCTTCTATGACCATCCTGGTGCACATGGGGATAATGGAACTGACATGAAGCATGCCCACAAAGAATAAAAATGCTATTTTTCCAGCATTCTGCCTGCAGACATTTTTCAGCATCTGTCAGTGGAGATAGGCTTCTGCTGGAAATGAAAACAACTCCTCACAAGGGCTTATTAGAAGTGCTGAGGTCTTTGGTGCAGTGGAGAAGAGTGAGCACAAAATTCAAGATTAAGGGGAGGGGGGGGCGACAAAGCTCAATGGATTTCAAAGCATTCGATATATTTAACGGCTCAGTAGGCACTGCACAGGGACTGTTGCGCAAATAAGCATGGCAACATTCTGAAGACAGAAGGACTCATCATGGTTTTTTGGGGTTTTTTTTAGTTGTTTTTTCACCCCAAAAGTCCATCTTCCTTCCTGCACTTCAACTGCAACACCCACACTTTGGTTTCAAGTACCAAACCACACAGCAAATGTAACAATGCTGTTGCACAGACATCCAGACAGTGGGGGCAGCTCTTGCAAGGAGGCCATGAGATCTGTCCCAGCAGTCAGATCTCCCCCTGCACACCAGCTACATCCCACTTCTCTGGGCTAAGCACAGATAGGAATGCCCCATAAACCTTCTGGGTCTCTCCCATGCCTCCCAACACTGAGCACAGCCATCACCTCATCCCATAAGGATGGGTATCCACAGCAGTGTCCCAGCGGTACTTTCAGATCCACAGCGACACAAAAGCAGCAGTGGTGCTGATAGGCACAAACCAGGTCTTCTTGGTTTAATCACTGAGGACACTGCAAATACCTTGTAAGGTAGCAAAAGGGGTGTAAGCCACACACAATTACTCTCTGCCCAGTATACAAAGTCTTCTCAGACATCCCCATAGACAGAATGTAAACGGCTTACTGATAAATATATCCTAGCAAATGATAATTTGTCTTTACTCATGATGAAAATTTGAAAAATGTATTTCATAAATACACTTTTGATGGAAACAGGGATGCATGAAGAGGTAGTAGCATAGCTGAGACCTGGGCACAGGGCAGTGCAGGCTTTCCTGCTGCTGCCTCCCTCTCCCTGCAGCCACTTGTCTTTCCAGACGCAGGTTATGCATTATGCATTCCTAATTATCACCGATTTATATTTTACTACAATACTAAAATAAGGCATAAAAATCAATCATTCTTGTCTCATTCTCAGAGGAATCTTATAAAAACCTGTCTCTCTGGTACTGGATGCTCTCTTTAGCTAGGCAAACTGGCTAAATAAATAGCTATACATGCCAGACAATGCTCCTAACTTTAACGCACCCTGAGCACAGCCTTGCTCTGCTTTCACAGGCACCCATCAATGGGGATGAAATGTGACTGCAAGCATTTCTTCCTTTCAGCAAGGAGGTGCTACATGCATTTTTACACCATTCTGAAAATTCTAGGAGCATTCTCCTCCTGCAGCCTGCTGTCTCTGGCCACTGGCTCCATGTTTCTTGGGGAAAACTGGGAGTCTGGCCATAACCTCAGCCATGCTGCCTTTTCACATGGATGAGGTCTCAGTCTTAGCATAGCTATTCTCCCAAGGGCTCAGGGCTGCCTGTCAACAAGCTGCAGTTAAACTAGGACAGAAACAACAGCACAGCTGGAACTGGAGGGATAGGATGAGTCTATAGTAAGGAAAGACTGGAAAAGATTAGGAAGTTAAGATTAGAAAGTTAAGTAAGTCAGAAATCTAGAGTATGAATCAAAATATGATATTCTAATTAAGTCCTTATAAAAGTGAATTAACCTAGTATACAGAAATAATTTTCCCAGTTACTTCAACCTATAAATCCTGTAACTCTCTTCAGGATTCTTCCTACTGCTAAACAATATTCTAGGGCAAAATATCATCTAAGGCATTGCTGTCAGCCATGTAACACTGCTGTCTGGTTATGAAGCAGAACGCAGCAAATCCTTGCTAGCCGGAGCTGCACTGGAGATGGTCCATGGGGCAGCCATTTCACCTGGGTAAAACATCTAGTCTCGTGCGAAATCCTGCACTGGTTATTAAATCCTGCCCTGGGATTTCAGTCTAGTTACTTGCATTAACATTTCAATTCAAAGCATTATTTTTATCAATTATTTTACATTATTTGATTTTTTTCCTTTAAATAAGCAGCTGAATGGAATAACTGCCTTTCCAATGGTTTGGCTTGAGCAATACATTAACAGCCATGTAGTCCAATCCACAGAGCCCTGCCTCAACTGCTACCAGCAACAGTGACACACAGCAGCATTTACCCAAAATTCAGAAAAACTCAGTGTAACCTTCCCTCTGAGTTTAGAAAGAAAACCACACTGAAGCTAAGGAACGTTCCTGCCCCATCACCAAAACACATATCCAATTTCACAGTCACCAGGACTAGTCCTGACCTCGTGTGATACATCACAACCTCCATCACTGCTATTGTCCTATTTCTGCATAGATGACTACCTGAGTTGCAGTCACCTTTTACTAGCCTGCTACACAGAAGGCTGGTGGGTTTTGCAGGTGGGGTTGTTTTTCGGTTGGTTTGGGCTTCTTAAACCTGAATACTGAGCAAATAATTCCTGGTTGCACCTCCATAGCGGGTGTTAGATATTTCATCCCAAATAATTTGTTGCCATAAACTCTATGCAGAAGCCAATAAACTGAAGGATCAATTTGCAGCCCTTTTCCATTTACATGATGTATCTCTGCTGTTCAGAACTATACACAGACTTACCTTAATGCAGAACATAAAGAATTCTAGTTTTAATTAGATGGTCGCAATAAATCCTGTGAAGTTGTCATAAACATCATTAAATAGATCATATACTTGACAGTATTTCTCAACATAAAAATTCCAGAATTCTGAAAAAATTAATGTCGCTTTCCAACACTAAAAGCATGGGAACTCATTGTAACTTCTGCCAACTACCTTGTCTAGCATTTCTGCAACACATGCTGTCTAGAGACATATCAGCCTACACTGACTGCTGCTGATAGCCTCAAGGCAGAATGCCTAGAGATGTTCAAGGAGGCCTGGAGCGAAAGTATAAACTGAACACCAGATTTTTTTTACCACTTAGGATGGATGTGAAGTCTGCTTACGGATGTTGGCTGCCATTTCTAAGAGAGAAGATCTGAAAAGAGGCGTCTTCTAATAAAAATTTCACCAACTCTTTTGAACATTCTTCATAAATTCCTACAAAGCCTACACACAGTTAAATGGCACAATCTAAAGTTAAAAGGTCTCCACAATTACTAGTCATGTTTATTACACTGCACTAATAGCAACTGCTAGATTTTGATAATTAAAAAAAACACCAAGTCTAATTAAATATCATATTAGCTCAATGCAGTTCAGAACTACAACTGTTCTGTTTAGCAAATCAGATGTAACACACAGTTAAGAAACCACAGATACTGGGCTGAGCAAACTATTTTCAAGAGGATAAAAACAATTCACCACTGTAGCACATCCTCTTCCAATCTTACTGTATGATATCTAATCAATTAATATTGTATCTTTATGATTGTGATGATGAAAGGCTTGAATCTTTTTCAAAAAGAATACAGCACCTCCACATACTGCTTGCTTCAATTTTCAACTATAATGGACTTCAGGACAAACTAGAGAATTTAGAGATATGAAAGGCCTGAGATTAGTAACCACTGGATCTCTGGAAAAGCAGATTGAGGAAAGGCATAGTGAAAGCTTAGCATCTGTAAAATCTCAGTATTTATATTATCAGCCCTGAAAGAAGAAACTGTAAGTACAACAGTACCGATTATGCTGTCAAATGGCTTCACTGTATATCTGTTTTGTAAGTAAACACTCTGCTCTGACACACCAGCCACAGGAAGATGCTGCTTTTGTGTTGCAGCCATGCAGTGCAGTGCTCAGGGAACACATGTACCACACAGGTGGCATCAACAGCACCAGTTCACCTGTCCTTCTGGTGTTAGACACAGGCCATGGTTATGACTCCATTAATCCAAAACATCTAGATAATTTTTTTCTACTTGCAGTTTGCTGCACAAAAATAAAACTGAAAATGCTTAAAGCAAGACAGAAAATCTGGCAATTTCTAATTGAAACAGGTTTCACAGAAACTTAGAGCAAGGCTTCAAGATCAGCAAAGAACAGCAGCAAGGTTCAGCCTACTCGTTTGCCTCCTCTACTACAGGAAAAAACATGCTGGACAAAAATACAAGAAAAAGGAGAGGAATTATCCAGGAAGGATCTGTTTGGAGCACTTCAGAGCAGCCCATCACTCCCTAAGCCACAGTGCTTGGACACGACAGTCACACATAAACAGCAGTGATGCTGCACTCCGCCATGTGTATCCCTTGTCCTGGTGGTCACCATGCTCCCAGGCATGGGGCAATAGAGGGATGAGCCCCAGCCTTGGAAGGCAAGGATGGAATGCATGCGCACCACTTGCTCATCTATCACCTTTATGGCTGTGTTTTATAAATGAATCCCAGGCTGGCACATACAGCGAGATGTGAGTCACCTCTCTGAAAATTATTAGAAGTTAGCAGTAAGCCAGGAAAGACATAGTAGTATATCAGTATTAATTTAACTATAGTGGAAATATCTAAGTGATACTGAGTGCAAAGCAAGCAAAAGACAATGGAAAGCATTTCGGGCCACATTTCAGAGGTCTGTGCTGCTTAGCAAGAGACTCCCTTGCTTGGGGACATCCTTCACAGGCTCCTCCTGCCCTCTGTGGGCACCCCTTTCACGAATATTCACAATGCTGTAAATGGCATTATAGCGCGTAACTACTGCTTGTAGTTCTACCAGCCTGTAAAGATCTTTGTTGAACCCTTTTGTGTATGCAGGTCTGTGCCATTTTTTCCTGCAGCAGTAATAGTTCTTTATTTTGAAAAATTCACCATTACAAATGAAGCCAAAAATATTTAAGTAGAGTTACAAATGTAAGATTAACAGTGACAGGCAAAGCAGTCTTCTGCAAAACAAAATTATGCAGACAATAACTGCATGGAATGAAAGGAAGAGGCGTTTCATTTATTTTCATTCTTTTAAACCTTCCCTGACCCCACTTCGCTGTCTTTCCAATATTTTAGAGTGGCCTATAAAGTCAAACCACTACTGACATCTAGTTTTTCTACCTCAGCATTTTATCTGCTTTCGTTAACAGGTGTGCTTTTTCCACATTTATGGAAAAAGAAGCATTTGATAGTGACCTGAATTTATTTACACAAATCTTCAGTAAATCTGTAGTAAAAGGAGAATCTTTTGTTTCTGCTGTTGTTTGTTTTCCTGTAGGGTTGAAGAGTTCAATGTTTTCAGTCGACCACACTATACTTCCCACAAGGCTGAAGTTTGAAGATAAAAAAAAAAAAATCTTGAATTTCCTTTTTTTGAAAAGTTTTGCTAACAAATCCTCCAGTCCTCTGCCTGAGCAGAGAGGGCTGCTGCCACCTGCTCACTCCCCACAGGCAACAGGAGCCTCCCTACCTTCCACCAACAGCAGATTTTGCTACCCCAGACCTGCTGAGGATTCTCAGACGCAGTGAGTTCAGGAAAAGAAAAACAGGCAGGAGAGTCTCTGATGCCAGTGGGACACTCTCCAGTGCCAGGGGGAGTGGAGCAGGGTGGAGGGTGGCAGGGTGCCCCCTCCATGTTCCCGAACCATCCTTCCTTCAGGGCTCTACCCTGAAGGACTGTATCAATCAACAGCAGCCCTGAGGTGCATCTGAGGAAGAGCAACTCAATGTGTGCAAGTCTACTTAGTTACAAAAACCAGGATTAATTGCTTTCAGGACAACCACTACTTGAATTGACACCCTGTGAGCTAGGAGCCAGGACGCACACAGAGCACCACACATTACCCTAATTGGTGTTTGGTACATGGCTTGACAGCTAATTCTGTCACATTTCAGCAGCATGCATCAATCACTTGTGCACAGAGGCTACATACTTCAGTCTAGCCCATAAAATGTTATTTCAGTGAAAGAAAAAAAGGAGGGAGATTGTATCTGAAGAGTCACTGCCCTGTGAGCAAGCTTTATGCTACCTGAAAAATCCATACTCCTTGCTAGCAAGGGGTAAGATCTCTATCTCCACAAGCACACATCTTAAAACAATGAATTTCCATACTAATTATTGCTATGTTCCACTTGTGGGATGGTTTTCGACAGGAAAAACAGTTTTACGAAGAATTTCCTTTTGCAAAGATATCAGCTAAATTTATATATCTTTTTAACAAATACTGTGCTTTAGTAAGTGCAATGAAAATTAAAACCAAAACAAAAATTTTCTCACCCAAAAGAATTATAGGTCAATTTCCATTATAAAAAAAAAGCTACTGAAAAGTTTTACATTATTAAGAAAAATCCTTCCTGTCTAGACTTGTTGACCTAAATCACAAGGTCTGCTTAGTTTTAAATCATCTTTTTATGACTAGCTTAAACTTACTAGCTTGTGGAGGCTGCAGTAAGTCCTGTATTACTGTGTCACAAATTACTGCAACTTAAGATTTCCATCAAACAAAAAGGGAAGATTGTCAGCTCCCGGAGACAGCAGATCACAGTGGTCTGGTAAGGGACAACTTTAAAATTTTGCACTAAAGTTGGTCATTTCTAAACTTGCATCTCAGAACTGAGAAAATAACTGTAAAATAATGAATAATAAAACAAATATGTACCAGTGATTTTTCATATTATAGTCAGTGACTGTGTTCATATAACAGAGTAACTGGCAGCTGGTTTTGTTCATTTGCTAAGTCAATCAGCAAAGGACAGGTTTCTCAGGCAAGCCAAGTATTAATAAAAAAGCAAGGGAAGCAAGAAAGACCAACAGGTTGAGAGAGATGATTCTCCCCCTCTACTCTGCTCTGGTGAGACCCCACCTGCAGTACTGTGTCAAGATCTTGGGCCCCCAGTGTAAGAAGGACATGGACCTGTTGGAGCAAGTCCAGAGGAGGCCATGAAGATGCTTCGAGGGCTGGATCACCTCTCCTATGGAGACAGGGCTGAAAGAGCTGGGCTTGTGCAGCCTGGACAAGAGAAGGCTCTGGGGAGACCTTAGAGCAGCCTTCCAGTGCCTAAAGGGGCCAATAAGAAAGCTGCAGAGGCACTTTTTACAAGGGCCTGTAAAAGGACAGGATAAGGGGGAATGGCTTTGAACTGGCAGAGGGGAGATTTAGATTAGCTACAAGGAAGAAGTTCTTCATTGTGAGAGTGGTGAGGTACTGGCACAGGTTGCCCATAACAGGTGCGGCTGCCCCATCCCTGGCAGTGTTCAAGGCCAGGTTGGATGGAGCTATCAGCAACTTGGTCTCGTGGAAGGTGTCCCTGCCCATGGCAGGTGGTTGGAACTCTATGGTCGTTAGGTTCCCTTCCAACCCAAATCATTCTGAGGTTCTATTCTATGAAAATGATCCAGTGAAATCTCTGGGGGAAAAAACTGGGTGGGCACATTTAGTAGTGACTGTCAGTATGCAAGTACATTTTGTTGCTACCATTGACGACAAGCTACAGATGCAAAGGGGGACTTTCCTATTCCTGTAATACCTCATCTGGGAAGTGTTAGCAACCCTTGGCACTTTCCCAACATCTTCACCCCACAAACCAATGCACTGCACCCTGCCTGCAAGGTTGACACCAGCTCCCATCCCTCAGAAGAAGTCCATTACCTAGTACCATCCAGAACCACTTAGCACGTCTTTGGCACCTCTTCCATAAGGCTGCCTCATATTATAAACCCTGCTCAATCAGCTGGGAATCCCCTGCTTTCATCCTCCACAGCTCTGCTGCTTTTCCCTACCAAAGGGAGACTGAACTCCAATAAAAGCAGTAAACCAAGAGGAAAGTATGGATTTTCCCAGGTTCTACAGCCCCCAAGGACACACAATTCCCCCCTACAGCCATATCATGCTTTGTGCAAAATTATACATTAGTCTAATTAGCCACTTCTTAGCAAGAGGTAATGTCATCATGCACTGGGGTTTGGTAAGTAGCAAGAAAAATACAAAAGAGTTGGATATGAAAACAACCTCAAAAGAAATGATCTCATTTCTAATTAAAGGCAAGGAGAAATGCAAATTGATTCATAGCTGTGTTGTACAATTTTAGCATGGCTTATTATTCATAAAAATGGAGGGGGGGGGGAAATGTAAAGACTAATAGAAACAGCTACAGTATTTGTAACTGACTCCAGAAGCAGCACAGGTGACTGTCAGACCTATGGGGAGGAGCACAGAGGAGAACAGAGCACTGCAGCCCTGCACCGCAGCCTCATGCACCACTCCATGCCTGCACATCAGCCACCAAAGGGTGCAGGGCAGAACAGGGGGTGAAACATATTGTTTGAGATGGTATAATCAGGATACCCCCTGAAGAACTGCTGTAGTCGGAAAACATCACCATCAATTCCCACTCATGAATTAATAATGAGATTAAAGGCCTGATATGAAATCACAAGTGGTTTGGTCTTAAATGACAACAGCATGATCTGCAGCATAATAGGTGCTTTCATAACTTGCAGGCTTTAAATTCTTTAGGTTTTATTATCTGCATCAAATTTTAAACATTAGCTTTCAGGCCACACACATCCATCTTAATCCTATTAGAAAAAGCTGTCTGAGGATGAAGAAAGGACTAGATTATCCTTTTCATAGCAGTAGCACATCCCATCATTGACTGACCTAATCCATAAATTCCCATCTATATACACCAGCCAAATGACCAGTCTACACAGAAAGTGACAAGTAAAGTTCAGCCAATACAGATTACAACTTGAAGATGCGCAGGAAGGAAAAAAAAGAAAAAAGGGAAAAGAAAAAAAAATAAAAAAAAGACTGAAAAAATAAGCAATCTGAGCTTAAATTGGAAACTCTCCTAACAGCAAAATAACTGGAAAGTTCATCATGAGTTAGCTTTCCAAACTCAAAGCAACCTACACTTGGAAGGGAAACATACACATAACGGCTGCAGTAGAGGAAGTTTTACTTTATGGACAGGAAAATTATCAGATTTCAAAGGAAAGGTCTAGCAATCTCCCAACTAGTCCAATTTCCTGTGTGCAAATCACAGCCCCCACACATAACTCATTCAGTATAAAATCTGTATTGTGGCATCAAATCAAAACACTGTTTACAGCCTTGTTTACTCCTACTTAATTTGAGACTTCATGTATTTACATGAACACTGCCTAGAATGCATTAGCTGGACCATGCAATGGAAAACCAGGGAAGTGCCATCCAATTGCTATGAAAACAAGAAGCAGAAGCAGAGGTTACTTCTTCAGTCCTTCCCTGTGAGAGATCACTGAGCAACACCAGTATCAGGAACAACAGGACCTAACAAACCTGGCTGTAAGGCTGCGGCAATTAAAACAGGATGACAATAACTGATTCTGACGCTTTTTTTTTTAATCAGATTTCAGTCATCCCATGCAGAATATGCTAATGACAAAATCAGAGAAAAAGCTGATACTGAAGTGCCATGTTAAAAATATCACAACTGCAAATCTACAGTAACACACACACACACACTGTGCATATATGTACATACTCCATGTGCATATTTGGGTGTATTGTGTTAAGCATATAAAGTTAAAACATAAAACATGCAACCTTAAGGGGCAGGAACCCTAAGACTAAATCACACCATAAATGCAATTTGGGAAAAAATCATTGTAACATACGTATTTGAGGGGGCCAGACTCACCGTCCATGAAGTGAACAATATTGCTTTTAAAGTCACTGAAAGACCAAAAGTGTACTGAGTAATTGCAGAACTCATTCTTTTACTCTTTCAGAAAGTGCTCACCTGCTTTTGTTGGGTTAAGCTGTAGATACTAAAAAGCATCACATATATATGTACGTATGTGTGCCTGTGAATGTGTAAGCCAGCTTTTATAAAATACATTTTGATTTACTTTCATCAATTTTTTTTTCTAATTTATTATTTTTCAAAGATGGCTTTTTTGAATTTAAACCAGAATTTTTTTGCAGTTCCAGTTAATCAGGAGACATCCTGGATGTATGGTACCTTATGCCAGACGCCACAGAGCCAAACACTCTGCATCGCTGCACCAACTGCCCATTGCCAGCAAGGTATGTTTGCCGACAGAGCCAATAACTCTTTCATACACAAAACTAATCATTCTTCCAAGAAACTATCCTGCATGCAAACACCGGATGGTTTAATTAAAGCACTTCATGCATTTTTAATCACTGAAACAGACGGGGGAGGGGGGGGGCAGGGAGAGAAAGACAAAAAAAAAAAAAAAAGAAAAAAAGACTGTTTGTATAAGATGAATTCAGCCAGGCTGATCACATATAGAGGATACCAGGAAAGATCAATACGGTTCTGTGTTTTTAAGAGCAGCTCACTATACAACAAACTGCACTTTACGGGCACATTCTTTTTCTTTAAATCAAGATCTGTTAAAAAAAATATTGTAAAAAACCATTTTAAAACTAATTTAACATTAATATTGCACACCTAATACAGATAAATTTTCTTTTTTTCTGTTTTATATTGAAAGCTCAGCTTTGTGTGGAATAGAATCTTTCCCAAAAAATGTTCCTGGATGAGAAAATAGCACAACTACAGACACATAGCTGTAAATATACCAAGGTTTCTCGTTTAACTGCAAACACTGAGAAAGAAGCTTGCTTGAGTAATGAAAGTCAGAAGAACCATAAGAGAAACAGCTTCAATTAAATAAGAGCAATATCACAGCTAATGTCTTCCAACTTGCAACATCAGTGGAAAACCATAAAATAACAAAAAATAATAAAAAAACCCATAATTAAATTAGGCAGTATTTGTTTCATCACTATTTCCCAGCTGAACCTATATCAAATGTTGAGAACCATTCTTTTTAATCCTACAAGAGTCCCATTCTCCCAATTCCTGCCATATCTTAATTGCTCTTGTGGAATCTGCACTACAAAGTCAGGAAATTCATTACACTAAGTAACACCTAGGATGATTGCACTCATATTGAAAACCTGGTTATTCTAAAATTAGATTGCATTTTATCCCCTTTTCCTTTTCTGGAAGAGCAAAGTAGCGTGAGGAAAACACCACCAGTCAGGAATGCTGTTGTTTTTCATTTAAGTTATTCCAGAAGCAGTTTATTCGCTGCCAGAGAGGTTGGCAGCACAGCCTTTCAGCCAGCGGAAAATGCTGCAAATAAGAAGGAAACTTGCCATGAGAATGCAGGCTTCTGTAATTGCTCTCGCCTTTATTTATTCTCTTTTTTAATGTGATACGCCATTGTCCCACTTCAAGAGCGTCCATTAATTCTGATCAATGCAGTAATTAAATAAAGCAAAAGGTGGGTGAGATGCCAGGTGAAGCACACTGCAAGAATCCTGCCTGGTGTTCTATGGGTGAAGGCAGTAATACAACCACTCATGGGATCGGCCATCACAAGGTGGCAACAGGAACACTGAGATCCCGCAGGCTGCTAACACCTCAGCCCGACGGGAATGCAGAAATCTGGAAATACCCCCACACTGAGTTTCACCTAACATAGCCAGGCTAGAAATTTCTCCTGCTCTAAAAATGGGGCAGGAGACACTATTTGTACAAGTTTTGGGCAGAGAAAAAAAGAGGGAAAGGGAGGGAGGAAATCAACTCCCAAATTCCAGATGCTTTACACCAAACTCCTCCCTCCCCTTGAAGAAACGATCCCACGTGGACAAACTGCTCAAGAGGGACAATGTAATGGGACACAAGGAAAATTATTCTCATCCTCCACCTCAACAGTCTAGATCAAACTAAATGATCTTTAAGGTCCCTCTCAACCCAAACCATTCTGTGATTCTATGATTACGGCTAAGCTCGCATAGGGATTAGATGAAGGCACTTTATCTCACCTTTCCTGCAAGTAGGCTGCTGTGGGAGCCTCAGCTGCAGCCTGGGAAATGGTGCAGAGTAACATGCGGGTGCCGGGGAATAACCAGAGACAGATGCCTAACTGGTATGAGGTTCCCAGAAGCGCAAAAACAGTCCTTACAGGTTTGCTGCTTTTGCAAAATTTGTCACAGAATCATAGAATCCTAGGATGCCAGGTTGGAATGGACCTAAACGATCATCAGGTCCAGGCAAGAACTAGACTAGATGTCCCAACACCCTGTCCTGCTGAATCTTAAGTGTCCAGCACTGGGGAATCTACCACTTCTCTGGTGAGATTATTCCAATAGCTGATACAGTGTGAAAAATTTTCCTCTTATGTCCAGCTGGAATCTCCCCAGGATTCCAACTGGAACTGGAATCTCCCTGGAGATTCCTGGAGATTAGTTTTGTGTATGAAACTGGAGCTGGAATCCTCCCAGTTACTCCCCAGGAGTAACTTATGCCCATTACCCACTGTCTTCTCCATATGATTCCTTGTGAAAAGGAAGTCTCCATCTTCTTTGTAGCCACCCTTTAAATACTGGAACATGGTGATAAGGTCTCCTTTGGGCCTTCTTTTCTCTAGGCTGAACAAGTCCAGCTCTCTCAGCCTTTCCATGCCTTCCCAGTCCTTGGATCATCTTTGTGGCCCTTCTCTGGACCATCTCCAGCCCATCCACAGCTTTTTAGTAGAGCAGAGACCAAAACTGAACTCTATGTTCCAGGGGTGGCCCATTTCACTTGTTAGTCCCTGGGATAGGCAAAAGCACCAACAGTTGCTACATCAAAAACGGCCATGAAAGCAGCATAAGTAAATTCCATAACACACCAGCAACTCAGAGGTAAAATAAAAAAGTAATAGACTGCTAATGAGAAGCATTAAGATGACAAAGTTAATATTTTAACAATTTCAGATAATATCAACCTACTTTAGAAAACTGAATATATATACATGGATATAAAAAGAATTTTAAATATTTCAGTAGCAAAATTTAAGCAAGCCAGAAGGAGGGCAGGAAACGTGCTGTCAATAAAAACAAATTTGTAAACTGCAAAAATAGAAACCCAGTAGTCGAAGATGATCAGATCTCAGCTGAAATTAATTCAAAAGCAAACAGGGTTTCACAGTCAAGGAACCAACATGTGTATGCATGTGTGCACACAAGCAAAGAATAAGAAATTTCCACACAAACTCAATTTAATTATGTTTTAAACATGCTTCTAAAACTCAGTAAAATCTATTTTCAGCACAGCATGAAGTCTGCAAGAAAACAGACAGACTGCATTTAGAGGATACATAAATATGTTTATTCCTCCTGAAGAGGTTTTGTGGGGGTGTGACATCTTGTGTGTGTTTCAGTACTGATGTATGGCTGCAAAGATGAGAAAATTGTCAATTTTGTAAAGCATTAGCTAAATTAATGGATGTGTTAGCATCACCATAATGGAAGCAGAGTATGGGGTCTAAAGATTAAAAGACTTCAAACAAATTTAAACCTATCAGCTCCACGAACTACAGTAACAAGTAACTAACACACAACGAATTAGAGTCATTACTTATGTTCCCGGAAAAAAAAACCCAACAAAACCAAAACATTTAAGAACAAACACGAGGGGACAAACACTGACTAAAGCTGTGACATCTAGGAGACTTTCATATAGTGAAATCCAGCTCTAAGAAGCTTGAATGCTTCTGCAGCATGAAGGAGCTATGCAGACTTGTTCCAAAAGGCTTCAGAAGAACAATAAGTAAAACACAAAGACTGAAAGCTAAATTAAAATTAATTTATTAAAATTAATTTAGCTTTGATTTGTTCCATCAGAAATTTAATATTCTTCTTCTCACACAAGAAGGTAACATTTCCAAGTATCAATAAGCCCCAAACAGCTCCTCTATATATGTAAAATACTATTCTTGGCACTGAAGAGCTGGCACAAGCAAGGCACATATGAATTTGGGCTCTGCACACTGTGCACAGCAGCAGCACACAAGCACAGCCAAAACAATGCTGCTCATGGGGCTTCCAGCACCAGAGAATAGGATTTCCAGCCCACCCCACAGACATGACTACACCATCAGCCACAGGTGGCCATGACCACTGGTGCACAATGCTGCACAGTGACAGTGCATGGATCATCCTTCCCCTGGTGCCCTGCTGCCTTCTGCCTTGCTAGGAGGGCTAGGGCAGAAGCAAACCAAACCAGATTCTCACAACTCCTCTTGCAGCACTCGACCCTTCACAATTGCAGCCATGCACACAACAGACATACTGCTTTTTCTTCCAGGGCGTGGGAGAGCAGGTGGCGGGGGAATAAAAATAAATTCAACCCCATCTGCATATACCTAAAGGTCTCTTGTGTTTATTCAATGTTCCTGAGCTGATTTAGCAGAAAGACATTTACTTCTTTCATAGAATCATACAATCCTATGATGGTTTGGGTTGGAAAGGACCTTAAAGCTCATGTAGTTCCAACCCTCTGCCACAGACAGGGACACCTTCCACTAGCACAGGTTGCTCAAAGCCCTGTCCAACCCGGCCTTCAACACTTCCACACATTCACAGCTACGAGGGCAGCTATGACTCTTCATAGGTATTGACTTTGTTGGTTCTATATTCATGAAACTTAGGAAACAAAGTAAAGGGAAATGGCTTTAAGCTAAAAGAGGGCAGATTTCAATGAGGTATTATGAAGTTCTTCCCTGTGAGGGTGGTCAGACACTGGCACAGATTGCCCAGAGAAGCTGTGGCTGTCCCATCCCCGGCAGTGTTCAAGGCCAGGTTGGATGGGGCCTTGAGCAACCTGGTCTAGTGGAAGGTGTCTGTGCCCATGGCAGTGAAGTGGAACTAGGTGATCTTTAAGATCCCTTCCAACCCAAACCACTCTGCAATTCTGTGATATAATTTTCGTAACATTTTGCTCTCAGAAAATTCTCAGCATGTCTGTATACCTAGGAGCCCAGAGCTCCATCTGGCTGTCAAGGAGGTTTTGCACGAGTTCACATATGGAATACAGCACGTGCCAGCATCGGCTCAGAAGCCCTACAGAACAGAGTCTGCATAATTACTGGGTGTGTTTTATCCACTCCTCCCAGCAAAAGCTTCTCCTGGGGTCGTAAGGCACTGAACACCTCAAACTGGCACCCACGCTTTGTACTGGCTTCTCAAGTCTTTTTATGCCTGTTGCTAAGGACAGGATGGATGAAGGGAGAAAAGGCCTGGCTCCAGAACTGCCAAGGCTAAAACCGACTTATTAGTTTACAGTCCTTTCCTCCACTCTTCTAAAATGCATTACAGCTCTGTGCATTCACCCTCCTGTTTTCATACCATGACATAAACACCAAGTAACACATACATCAAGCTGTTTGCCAGAAAGAATGTGTATCCTAACAGATTACCTTTTTTTTTTTTTAACCTTCTGGCCACATCACCTGGTGACTACATTAGGCTATAATAATTAATTCTGTAACAATTTAGCAAATACAAGGAGCCCCTAATTGATCAACAGAAGGTCCGTGTGCCAAAGAAGTAGGTTATAAGTAATCACGAGAGAGCAGCCCCAAGGTGCCATGCATCCCCATCCATCTGTGCCCCCACACTTGCTGAGCCACCTCACAAGCTGCAGACAGCCCCAGCAACAATTAGAGGAGGCGAGTGCCTGGCAGCAGCACTCTAATTACAAGATTATTATTGGGGAATTCCCACAAGTACTTACATAAATCTCATTACAAGACTCTCAGTTTTCAAGAGAAAACACAGGTTTTAGGTTTTCAACACTGTTTTCAAGAGAGCAAACATTGTGTCTGCCATGACACTTCCTGTAGCACTCCCTCCTTTCTCTGCTAGGAGGTGAAATGGGAAGCACATCTCTCAGCCTGTCCCATCAGGGGCCGTCACAGGAGGTGCAGACAGAGCAAATAAGCTGAGAAAACACATTTATGCCCCTCCTATTTGCTTGGTTTAAAGACAAATAAAAGCCTCTCTTAGCGTACCACCCTGCACCAAACCTTCACAAATGAAATCCTTAAAAGCACCCTCCAGCAACCCACTGAGAGGGCTCATTCTCCCCCATTTCAGTTTTGTGCTTTTGCCTGGAATAGAAGCATAACTGCACAATGGCTGAATTTTATAAAGAAACGGGAAGGTTCCCATTCCAGCACAGACTTCTCAAGCACACTGATGGACTACGGTTGTCTTCAATTTTCAGCCCAACAAATATCAGCAACATTTTAACTAGCAAAGTCAAAACCCGAGAGATGATTGTGGTAAATGGACTGAAATCATGTCCCTGAGCTCCAGAGACCTAGTCCTGCTGCCAGATCCTACAACTAGTCCTGCTGCAATACAGTTGGAGTTAATTTGTTATTTCTATTATTTCCTTCATATGTTTATATCTCTCCAACAGAAGGAAGAGCAAGCACTCTATGGACTAAGTGTATATTCCAGAACAAGAGCACTGAACCACCCAATAAATGTAGGCCCTAATAAATTGCAAGTGACCTTTGTAACTGTGTGAAGAATTATTTCTGATGGTTGGACTGATGTTAAACTACAGGGATTACAGCCAGAGAAAGCCTAGTTGTACATTGAAAACCAGGTGACAGTGTTGCAACACTGGGTCTGGCTATAGCATCAAAGGATGGAAGCATCAATGCACACCTACAACTTTGCTGGAAAGTTTGATACATTAAAGCCTCTTACCTTCACAATGCTGGTCTGCATGCTGTAGCTATACTAGCAATGCCTACTGAAAGTTCTCCTTTTTGTTTTCACCATTCTACCCACAAGTTTAACTTTGATCACAAAGCCAACCAAAGAAATCTTGTTTCATTCTCAAAGGCATACTGCAGCACTGAGCTTGCCAGTAGCAGACTGGACAGGACAGTACTAGAATGATGCGCTCAGTCCTGCTTTAACTTGGAATTTCTGTTGTAATGGCAAGCATTTTGCATAATAAAACCTGTGCATCAATGCTATCCTTCATTATGGAAAGCTCCGAGCAAAAGGCATTTTTAACAAAAAGTGTTCCACATTTGTGTTATAACAATTCTGATTACAAAAGCAATAGGAAGCTGAAAATACAGAATTGGGAGCTCCACATTGTCACCAAACGCCTGATACTTTCCCTTGTTGTAGGTCTCCTTGGTGTAATAATTCACATTAGCAATTACACTTTCATTTATGGCAGCAGGTTTTAATTATACCTTATAACATTACAAAAGAAATAGGCTATTAACTTCTACTCATAAAATTGCTGGCTTTTATTTTTTTTACGTGATTTTAGAAATGGCCATCTCCATTGTTTACAAAAAAGCACCTGAACATCTTTAGGAAGAGAAGTCCTAACATCTTTGAAGCTTATTATTTTATCATCATACCATTTTCTCATGCAGTTGACCTTTAAACTGTTTTTCTATCACGATTTTCCTCCTTCTTTTCTATTTTCACTCTGATGTCAAAAGAACCCTGCATCTGCAGAGAATTAGAAATGGAAGATAAGTCACAATGCCACTGAGGAAAAAGTGGGAGTGTGGGTGGAGTAGAGCCTGTGGAACCTGGCAAATATCTTCCCCCACACTCAGCGCCCTGAGGCAGAGCTCAGCTTTAGGCACCACAATGCAAATACCTCATGCGTTAGAAGATGCCAAAAGAGAGCAAGAACTGTTAAGAGATACAAAACAATCATGCAAGACCAGAGGAACATGGTTGTCTAGCCACAAGACAACAAGACTTACATTCATCAAGTCATTTGCAAGACTGTGCAGGTGACAAAGGCATATTGCGTTGTCCAGGGTCTGCTAAAGAGTGACAGAACATCATTTTTTGCAGGAGGAAAGACTCAGTTTAAACAATATTAAAAAAAAATAAATAAATAAAACCAACCAAAACTTTTAAAAGAAGGGTAATAAGCTGCTGGAAATAGTTGCCTGAGAAGACAGCTGGCATTGCTCATCCCAAGTTCTGTAAGAAATACAGACATGAGATCCAGCAACAGAATAGTGCAGCCAAGCTCCCTCTCTCCAACTTCAACAGGTCCACTTACTCTTCAAGTAAACCCTCCTGGCCACCTTTCACTAAAGCCCAAAAGACGCTCCTCAGGGGTCAGTACTGGGAACAGCGCTGCTGAACACCTTTGTCGGTGATATGGATGGTAGGACTGAATGCACCATCAGCAAGTTTGCCAATGACACCAAGCTGTGTGGTGAGGTCAACATGATGGAGGGAAGTGATGACAGGCCTGAGAGGTGGGCAAGTGAAAACCTCATGAAGTTCCACAAGGCCAAGTGCGAGGTCCTGCACTTGGGTCAGGGCAATCCCAAGAACAAATACAGGCTAGGCAGAAAATGGAGTGAGAGAAGCCCTGAGAAGGACCTGGGGTATTGGTTGACAAGAAGCTCAACATGACCTGGCAGTGTGCGCTTACAGCCTAGAAAGCCAACTGTGTCTTGGGCTGCATCCCCAGCAGCATGACCAGCAGGCTGAGGGAGGGGATTCTCCCCCTCTACTCTACTCTCATGAGACCTCCCCTGCAGTGCTGCATCCAGCTCTGGGGCCCCAGACATAAGAAGGACATGGACCTGTTGGAGCAACTCCAGAGGAGGCCACAGAGATGCTCCAAGGGCTGGAGCACCAATCCAATGGAGACAGGGCTGAGAGAGCTGGGCTTATTCAGCCTGGAGAGAAGGCAGCTCCAGGAAGACCTTAGTGCAGCTTCCAGTGCATAAAGGGGCCAACAAGAAAGCTGGAGAGGGGCTTTTTACAAGGGCAAGTAAGGACAGGGCAAGAGGGAATGGCTTTAAACCAACAGGGGAGATTTCGATTAGATACTAGGAAGAAGTTCTTCCCTGTGAGGATGGTGAGGCACTGGCACAGGCTGCCCAGAGAAGCTGTGGCTGCCTCATCCTTGGAAGTGTTCAAGGCCAGACTGGATGGGGCTTTGGGCAACCTGGTCTAGTGGAAGGTGTCCCTGCCTGTGGCAGGGGGGTTGGAACTGGATGAGCTTTAAGGTCCCTTCCAACCCAAACCATTCTGTGATTCTATGATGGTTTTGGGAGGGGAGTTTTTTTGGTTGGTTTTTGGTTTGGTTTTTTGTTGTTTTGGGGTTTTTTTTTTGGGGGGGGCGGTGGTTTGGTTTGGTTTTTTTGGTGGTGTTTTTTTTTTTTGGTTGGTTGGCTCTTTGGGGTGTTTTTAAAGGATTGTAGTAATGAGTCAAACTAATCACTTTCTCTGAAAATTCAGAAAGCTGCCAGGTTACCCTCCATCTGTGGTCTAGTTGTCTGCCCAGAAAAACACAAACAAAAAAATAGTCCTTCACACTACAGCCATAGATATATGAATAGCAGAGTTTCAAGTGAATTTACAGACAATGCTCATTTCAAAGAATACCCAATGTTTACGGTTTTATGTGATTAGCTGTCTACACTACTAACTGAAAGAATGTACATTCATCACACTTACTGAATGAGTAATTTTAGTACGCCCTAATGATGCTTTTATTATTTTTGGGTTTTACTCCTTGTACCATTGAGTTGCACTAACAAACAATAAACCAAGGCCAGTTTAATTTAGACGTTAAATGTGAGATGCATGATCTACTTGTGGGGAAGTGGCTCTCTGAGACTTACTCTGTCACCATGCCATAAAATTTAATGCAAGATAAACAGTATCTGCTGCTTTAGCATCAGCTCTGGCTTCCCTTATTTCTTTTCTTTTCTAAAGTACACCTTCAGAATGTCAGAGCAACTTCCATATCTATGGGAAGTCACAAACATTCCCAAAGGAAAATTATTTCAAGCATAACCATTTAATTAAAGATGACATAACCAGCAGTTAAAAGGCAGTTTAAGAAATCCCCATTGTAGAGATAGCATTGTGCTTTCCTTTAGTACTAGCATCTTCAAAATGCCAACAAAGCAGCAAGGAACATAAGAAAAAACATTATTTTCTCTAAGAAAATAGTCATCTACAGGTAGACTCAAGCTTCCTAGCATTTATCAACATATACCAAAAAAAAAAAAAAAAGGTAAATAAAAGAATCCTACCACCCAAATGAAAAAAAGCATGCACACAAAAAATCCAAATACCCCACTAAACAAAACCTATCCCTCGCCTTTCTTTTTGGGATGTGTACAAATGCCTCAAGCATCCTTCTCCTGTACATCAGTAGGGTGCATAAGGAAAATGAACGGTCACAGCTCAGCATCCATAACAGTACTACCTAACTACTCAAAAGAACAAAGGGATTCTGAAGCACAGCAAATATAATATATAAATATAAATGCTTTTTACACAGCATTTATTTCAATTTAATTGCCTTGTCATTTCATATTATAAGGATTAAAGTATCTAACAGTCAGGACTACACAGACACCTAAATAATGAATACCATCAGATACAGTATCCTTGAGGAAATTAAATTAAATGCATGAATGAAACGTTCATCAGCGACACAGATCTTCAATCTTCAAAACAGTAACAGACGTTTGAGCAGTCAAAACAATCAAAAAAGGCAACAAAAGCTTCTTCCTATGTTATTTTTGCTCAATTCAGCTATTTTCACATTTTTCTTTCAAGGAGACAACCCTGACCTCTTACCCTGGAGCACCCCAAGGCTAACATAGGCCCAAAGAGAGCAACACATTCCACTGACCCATCCCGCCAGCAACATGTACTTCCCAGTGCCAAAGAAGCACCAGCCTCCCCCATGATGTGTAAT
Source organism: Psittacus erithacus (assembly GCA_009867235.2). Classification (NCBI taxonomy): domain Eukaryota; kingdom Metazoa; phylum Chordata; class Aves; order Psittaciformes; family Psittacidae; genus Psittacus; species Psittacus erithacus. The sequence continues at coordinate 11,601 of WYDI02018860.1, read as the reverse complement.
GGTGATGACAAAACAAGCCACAAGCTCCACAAAAACACACGCTAGCTCTTTTCATCAAGCAGATCACAAAAAGCAGTTCTAAACTTTTGCAGACTCGTACCAACTGCTAAATCTGCCCCTAGCAGAGCCGTGGCACATTCCACTCAGAATTATGACTTCCACTGAGTAGCAAAATGAGGCAAATTGACATTTTATGAAGTTTAAAATAGGATAATTTAATGCACTTAAAATCTAAGACTATCAAAAGTGGAACCAACCACTGAATCCACCAGCTGAGTCCCAATACACCCTATTTAAACTTACAATTTCCACTGGAGTAGCAAACAAGGAAGATTGCTGCTATATAAAGTCTAAACAAAGAGAACTTAACATAGTTAAATTATTCCTAAACCATAAAAGACTGACAAGTTTTTATTACAAAGGGATCTTATCACTTAATGGAGAAAGTCTTTTATGATTAACATTTTATTTGGTTTGCAGCTATCAACATTACATAAAGATCATTGTTCTTGTAATTCAATGCATTCTGGAGAGCAGAATTATCTCAGTGCAAGAGTACAATACTTACAGCTGAATTCACTAGAACAGTTATGCATGAAGTTGTATATGGAAGTATATATGGTTTTGGTTGGGGTTTTGAGGGGTAGTTGGTGGGGTGTTTCGAGGTTTTATTTCAGTGTTGCTCGTCACAGTTCCTGTGCACTTTCATGGACCTCAATGGAGCCAAGACCTACGCTCAAGGGCAGAACCTGATCCCCTGCCTGGCTCTGCAGTGCAAACATGGCCAAAACAGTTTCATCACTTTTGCCGAGAGCACACCACCTCTGTGGAGATCCCACAGCGTTACATGTATAAAAAAAAAAAAAAATAAGAAAAATGAGGGCTTTAAAGACTTCATAATTTGAAAGTGTCATTTATTAAATAAAATTCTAATCTAAAATAAACACCAAATTGGCAAATCCAAGCAGCAGCATGCCATGGACTTATAAAGTTAAGTGCACTGAAAAACTGCAATTTTACAGAGACAAGCAATCAGTACTGCAGTCTTTAAATCAACATGCTAAGAAGAGCCATCCACTATAACTAAACTGGGTTAATTTATTTAATGACTATCTTTAAGCGTTCCCTGCTCCTTATAAGTATTCTCAGTATCTGGTACTCAAATTCATTCATCTATTAGACAGCTCACATGTACATATAACCCAGAGTAAAACCTGACCTACTTCTAAACAACTTTAAAAGATGCTTCTTTTAAAGACTCCTCAGGAATATCTGGGGACAGTAGCCAACAGCTCGGAGGCCCCATGCAAGCTCAGTTCTCCTGCCTCCCTCCAACCACTTACTGATGAATTACCACAGAAGCCAGACATTCTTCCTGGAGTCCTCACATGATGACTGAAGGCAAACCGAGTGCAATAATGGTAGCTCTAATTAGCCTTGCAGTGCAATAGGGCTCCAGCACTTCCCAGTGTTAGCTGACACACTAGTGGTTAGGTATTCTACTTATTTTATGCAAGGAATGACTTGGTACGCTAATTGAAACAACTGAAGAAACACATAAAATAAACAAGTAAAGAACATGAGCAAAGCAATCTATAGATACATTCCCCCATTACAAGCTCATGCAAAATAATGTGGTGGTCTGCACAAAAAAAGGTCTTTGTATCCCAGCTAATTCCACTTTGTCATAAGTGGAATTCAGGGTTTTAAAGGACTGACCCATGAAGAACTCACTGCACATTAATGGCATAATGCTCCTAAATGGTGCACCTAATATTTTTCAAAGTAAGTACTCTGTGCAACAGGCCTGTATTTCCCCTCTATTTCCTATAGGAAAATCTAAGCATGCTAGAGTCACCACACAGAAGTGACTGATTTTGCCTAAAACTGGGAAAGAGAAAAATCAAGGTTTTTTATTATTTTTGGTGTATTAAAAAAAAGGAATACAATGAAATATTACTCTGATGCAGCTTTTCTAATACTAAAATTTGTATGCAAACTGTACACATGGTCATGTCTAAATGCTTTAAATGCCCAGTTAAAATAATTTAAAAACACACTCTATAAGACAATCCACTCACAAAAGGAAGTGGAATTCCAGCAAAAATGCCTGAGGGATTAGAGTTCTAATCTACTTTGTTTTGCAACAGGAAAAAAACTACCAAAACAACCCCAACACATTACACTCCTGCTCAAATGTATTCACTAAAATGGAAATAGCCCAAACCCTATTTAAGCTCAAAACTCAAAACATTGACCTTGTAACAGTTCTTTGAAAGACTTACAGGAGACTCAATACAGTTTCATACATACTTTCCTGAAAAAAAAGCCAACATCGTTTTCAAACTGAGAGGCCAAAGAGAAGTGCTCAGCACAAACATGTCTTACATTGTGCTTGGCAAGTATTTGTAAACCAAAACTTTTAATTAATGATAAAAAGAAGTTGACATAGGTTCATTTAGCCACTATCCAATGTCAAAGCAAGTTAGACATTCAGTTTTAGTATAAGGAAACGGAAGTTAAGCATAAATGTATCTTTACATTTCTAAAAGCACAATGCACATTAACAAAATAAAACACACACCCTTTAACAACACACTACCCCTTCACACTTTAAAACATTCTATAACACACTATAGCAATTGTATTCCCTCAGCATAGTATATCAAAATGTGGTGCTGATCACTGCAGTTTTACAACATAATTTGACAGGCTGATTAAATTAATACAATATTTTCCAGATTTTTTTTGTCCAAATGTAACAAGTTGGCATTCAGCATATAAAAAATATTCACCAGATGACTACATATAAAATTATTTAACATTTAAGAGCAAGCTCTGCAAACCACAGAAAAGGAAGTAACTACAACACCAAGCCAAATTTTTCAAGGAATAATTCCACCAGTTCCAGGCAGCACATGCCTCTATAAATTCCTTCATGGAAGAGCAGTGTAAAACACTGCAGCATACGCCCTCTTAGGTACAAAAATGCACACGAATTCCATGAGCACGGTGCTACCTTTACGTGTAAAGAAATTGCAGACATGAGCATTGATCAACAAAATTAAAAAGAGGGAAAAGTTGTGAATTAGAGATCCACAACCCTGGAGAAAAGAAGGTTTTCAAGAGACTTTAGAGCACCTTCCAGTGCCTAATCGAGCTACAAGAAAGCTGGAGAAGGGCTTTTTACAGTGGCAGGTACTGTAAAAAGCACAATAACATACAACAAGGGGGAATGGCTTTAAACTGACAGAGAAGAGATTTAGACTAGATATTAGGCAGAAGTTCTTCCCTGTGAGGGTGCTGAGGTGCTGGCACAGGCTGCCCAGAGCAGCTGTGGCTGCCCCATCCCTGACAGTGTTCAAGGCCAGGTTGGATGAGGCTTGGAGCCACGTGGTATACTGGAAGGTGCCCTGCCCATGGCAGGGGTGTTGGAACTAGATGATGTTTAAAGTCCTTCCCAAAACAAACCATTCTAGGAGTTTATTATTATACTTACTGCAACAAGCCTATGTGCAAAGCTTTACTTACAATTGAATTATATTTCCAGATTTGTACATTTGTTCTAGACTTACCTACCAAATTCATATTATAATTGCTCCTAAAGGGTTCCTTTGCTGGTTAATTTTTTTGTAAACCTTACAATGCACTCTACCATCTCTTGATGAAAGTCAAGTTTACAGCCATGTTGTATCTCTGTGCAGTGAGGATTAGTAAAAGTAGTAACAGAAACAAGAAGTCTGAAGCATGCATCCGGTTTTCTCCTATTCAGCCAAGATGCTTCCATTTCCAAGGCACCGCACATTTATTTTTTTTCTTTTTTTTTTTTTGCATGTAGATCAGCTATGAAGTGCGTAATTAATGGTGACTTGAGAGAGGAAAGGACTATTTTTGGCACAGCTAATACCAGGCATCATCACAACAGGATTCAAACCTGCTGCCAAGATTCCAAGAGGCCCAACGCAGACATGAACTTACAGCACTTGAAGAACAGAGGAAGAGACGGAACTGCACTGGTCAGGTCAGAACAGACCTGCTGCAACAAACTAAACTTAATTTCATGTTAAAAAAAAAAAAAAAGAAGAAAAAAAGTAAAAATAAAAAGGATGAGAAAGAAAGACAATGTTGGGCAGACACACTTAGCATTACAAGGGTAGAAAATTGAGCAATTACAGAGTTAAACGCTTGCAATTTATTTCCAACTTTAATCAAGCCCTAACAATAGTTATAAAATACAATGCAAAAAGATTAATTTCCGCATTAAATAAATATAGGATTATAGCATGCTTCAATTAAATCCGGGCAGTACTGATAGCAAAAAAAGCTTCAGATAAGTCAAGGAAGAAAATTAGGAAAGAAAGCAGTACAGAAGATCTAATTAATGACAGCAGCTCATCTGAACATGCACAAAATGGATCCACATTCATCCTGTATTCACTGATCCTCTCCGTGCCAGGGGTTAAAACAAGAAAAAAGTGCTACTTTCTTTCCCACTCATGAGATTGCCTTTGCTCAGGGATCCGGGTATACTTGGTGGGTAATGCAGGAAGATGGGGAAGTCCAATGTATACCTCAAGGGGACTTGATTTTAGAGGAAAACAGCCAATGAACTCAATTGTATGCTGTTGCCTGCTATGTAATACTTTTATAGCCCACCAACTAGATGTCTTCAGGGTGGATACTGCTGCTGCTGAACCCAGGACAAAAGCTTTTAGTTATTTAGAATAGAAATCAATATGGAGGTGTCAAACGTCATACTTCTGTGATGCAGGAGTTATATTTAATGCACTATTATTCCACTGCCAGACAGCTTAGTCTCAAAATGCTTCCTAGATCCCTCTTCATTAAACAGAATGCCTTTTTTAGCCAAATAATAAAGGTAAATGACACCTTTCTGCAACTGGTAGTTGACACATCACAAAGGGCACAAAATACCAGATGGAATTAATAATCTCACATGGAACTGCTAGAGCAAGTCCAGAGGAGGCCATGAAGATGCTTCAAGGGCTGGATCACCTCTTCTATTGAGACAGGGCTGAAAGAGCTGGGCTTGTCCAGTCTGGACAAGAGAAGGTTCTGGGGAGACCTTAGAGCAGCCTTAAAGGGGCCAACAAGAAAGCTGGAGAGGGGCTTTTTGCAAGGGCCTGTAGGGATAGGACAAGAGGTAATGGCTTTAAACTGACAGACGGGAGTTTTAGATTACATATAAGAAAGCAAGTCTTTACCGTGAGGGTGGGGAGGCAGTGGCACAGGCTGTGCAGAAGAAGCTGCAGCTGCCCCATCCCTAGCAGTGTTCAGGCCAGGTTGGACGGGGCTTTGATCAACCTGGGCTAGTAGAAGATGCCCTGCCCACAGCAGGGGGATGGCACTTGCTGATGATTAAGGTCCCTTCCGACCCAAACCATTCTAGGATTCTATGATTTTTCTACATGGCAACTTGATGGTAAGAACCTGGTTTGATTTTTGTTTGCTTGAATACAGAGCAGAATCACAAGGATTAGAAGGATGACATTGGAATGAATTTCACTCTGATTCTTCATTCTTTATTATGCAAATGAATGCTCCCATTAGCTTGTCAGAGTTGGCAATCAAGGCCCTGGAGAATGTCTGTAGCTAAACACTTTCATTACAGCATACATGAACACTGTGCATGACATCTACTAAAAAAATTCTCAAAGGATGGCATTTAGAGATAGAAACAATCATTGCCTTACAATAGATATTATGATTTCTAGTTACTATTCAAATTCCATATTGCACTAATACTGACAAGCACCATTTTGAAGCATTTCTTAGAGATAAAACCAATTGCTATTTATTTCAAAGTTGCCCCAAAATTCCCTATCATCCAGTTTCAGGAAAAAAAAAAGTAGCAGTCAAAAACTCTGGCTTCAAGCTAGCATAAAACCCACTTCTCTTACTTTGCAAAATAAAAAAGTGGCAGCATTTGACAATTTAACTTGGTGTATCACATTACTCTGTATGCCCTCGCCATAATCCTGATTTCTCCAGTGATTTGCTGTATTTATGAAAATCTATACAGAGTTCATTTGAGATGGAAAACTGCTGCACTTTAGTTTCAGACAGTAAGGAAGAGATTCGAATATACTGTGTAATTTGTAGAACAGTTTAAGGATTATTTAAAATTGGATTAAGAAGGGCTGATGGCAGCCTGAGCGTCACATTTTCTTGCAAACAGACATGTGTAGACTAACACTATTTGTAAAGCTTTCCTGAAACCAAAGAAGCTTCATTCATAGTCTAGAAGTGTGGTGTCAATAACCAGAGAGTAGTCATAATTTTTAGGCAATCTTCACTATAAAAGCTTCTGATGATAGAAGTACATGAGGTTTTCATGAATCCTTCTTAGTTTTCATAAAACCCTTTTCTCCTGAGATATTGACTGTAAATAAATTTTGCAAGCAAGGAGGTATTTTGCAGAAAGTAAACAGTGACAAAAAGAATTTCCGGTAATCTTAGGATTCATCTGTTGAATATAAAAAGCAAAACAGAAAACCTAAAAGCCTTCAAAGCAGCTGGAAAGCATATTCTGCCATTGACAAAGGAAAGTATATCTTCTAAAATTCTGGGTTTCTGTTAATCCTCATAAAAATGATGTGAAGTTTTTTAACACAGATAGAAGACTGGCCTCTTTCTTCTGCCTTACAGTACAATTTACATATCTTGCTATCAGAAAAACTTATTGAGAAAAATATTAATTATAATGCAAAATCAAACCATGCCTCTACTGCACACACACAAATATACACACTGCTTAGTCACAGGCATCCTCAACCACTCATCATTTTAAGCTGCCTCTCAAATAAAAATTGTCAAGTGCAACGTATCTATTTCTAGAAAGGATGGTACATTTTTCTGCCTATCTTCCATATTCAGCTAGCAGTAAGATCATTTCCCTTGAAGCATTTTAAACTTTTCACAGGTTCCTGTGAGCTTAGATTATACCTCCATCACTAAAGCCAGTAATATTTATCCATCTACCAAGGAAAGCAAATTGCCACCATTTACACAAAAAATACTTTTATATTATTAGACACAAAAACTTAAGCTATTATCAAAAAATACATACATTTATTAAATATATGCAACTCCAACCAGCAAGACATCTCTATGCCTACATTTCATTCACGAGCTCCACTTTGACAAACACACCTGGTGCAAGGATGAAGCAATGAAACAAAAGCATGCAAAGCTTAACCCAAAACAGAAGAACAGTGAGAAGAATTTAAAGGACTAACAAACAGTACAACCTGATAAGCTATACCTGCAAAGGAAGTTCAGATGAGCTAGGCCAGTCCTCTTATACCCAGAGCACCTCCCTCCTGGAAAACTTCGAGTATGCTTTATGAGGACAGCTGGAAAGTACTTGGATACGAGCGATGATATTGTCAACGTCACACAATTTTTACACTTCAAAACAGTGTGGAATATTCAAGAGAAAAATCAAAAGTAAACAAGCCAGAAACCCCAACAGTTGATATCCTTCTTAAAATCTGAAGTGTTATGTAAAACTAAAGTTAACAATATTATATTCATACATTTAGGATACATTTAGGACACATTTAGGACAGACCCATGCAAGCTTTACACACCAACAATTTACTTCCAAAACATCAACCAAAACGCTAAAAATAATCATTAGACAACTCTTAACGTACTGGGGGAAGAAGTAGGGGAGAGGAAGGGAAATTAAAAAGGCAAGAAAGAAAAATCACATTTCAACAACCAATCCAGGGACTGACATCTCCAAGTTTCTAGACAGCTTCCAAATACAGTCCTACCACACATGACACTAGAGATATCCAACTTCTGGCAGCAAGAGAGAACATTATCTCAGTTTTGTCACTACCATGCCATTTTTCTGTCAGCTACTACAGATGGAAAGTACTTCTGACATCTTCCAATATGTGTGTGTTTACTGTCAACAAGCTAAAGTGCAGTTTTCAATATCCACTACACAATTCCTGTAGATATTTGTTCAGGAAAACTGAAATCACAACTCAGTTCATAAGATTGGACACAGTTAAGGTACTACAGCAGGACTGTGTGACAGACAAAACTGCTGAAATACATTTTCATAATGCAAACCTGAATTTTTGGTTGTATCTACTTGTTAAAACAAGCACAGCATGCTTCACACCTATGAACAAGTAAAAAAGATTTCCTGAATAATACTGAAGATTTTCACATTGGTTTCTAACACAACACTTGTTTAGATAGATAAACACTGAAAGAAGGTATTAGGAATGTCAGCAAGGATAACAAATATTGCTCATTCCTATCAACCTGTCATTGACAGATTTTCCTATTATTTGGAAAGTTACCATAGATTTTGTTTCATTTTAACCACAGAACTACTAACAACATTTCAAAACCCCACATACATAAGCAATTACATTTTTTTTTCCCCTTGCCAAATTCTTAATACACTAAATTCTTAAGCAGCATAAAAGAAAGAAAAATTATAAACCTCTCTGGTCGTACAGAACCTCTCACTGGGTGTTAGAGAAGGATGGGTGAAGGGCAGACCTTCACTATACTTTTGGCTTGAGCAACTTCTGTAGCTTAAGCATGCGTACACTGTAAGCATATACTTGACAGCGAGTGTAGTGTACAATACATATACAGTATAGATACATTGTACAAGCTCACTCATTATATATTTCATTGAATATGTAAGTTAAATGCTTTCAACAATAAGCTTGAGATAAACCAAATTTGTACAAAAATACACAACTACGGAAAGCAACACAAAAATATGAAAAATCACACTTTGTGCAGTCAGACTTTCATAGGAAGTCAGGGAGAACATCATTCCCTTCCTGCTCTACATTTAGGGCACAGTATTGTGCATAATAATCAACATTTTCTGCTGTTCTGTGTCAGGATGATCATGTACAACAATTTAATCAAACAACCCCATGCTTTGGTTTGGGGGTGATGGGGATGAAGTTTGTTTCCTGGGCTTTGTGGGTTTGTTTTTTAAACTAGATTCCTTGAGGATGAGTCCATACTATTCTCAGTGCCATAACCAGGAAACAGTTCTGGCTTCTAGCACTGAGAAACACATGCTCCTGTTTCTTCTAAAACCACTGGCCTTTTCTAAAAGCAGTACACTTGGGAATCACCTCTCTCCCAGAGCCAGGGAACAGTCAAACTGCTCGAGGGGAAACTGTAGGAAAAATGAGGACTTCTGGACCATGTGGCTGGTTAAAGGTTTTACAGGAGTTCAAAAATTATTGAGAGGTACTTCTTGGGTTTGGGAGGTTCTTTTCCCTTCTTCAAAGGAGGGGGAAAGTTATTTAGTGTCCGCCAGCATTTTCACTTGCCTCTTGCCATACCCACAGCCACAGAGAGAGACTGTGTACACACCATTCAGCACAGACAGAACAGTGACACAGAAACATCTTTCCCAGGAAAGGCAAACCATGGTTTCAAAGATACTTATCTACTGAGATCCATTCCACAACCGAGTCATTCATTCTGCCAAAATAGGTCAGCAGTCATTCTTCTAAATGTCTAGTATTTTAAATGTCTAATGATAAAAGGTAACATAACAGGTAATAACAGAAGTTAAGGAACAATTAACTACAGTAAGAAATAACCGTCAATTCATCCTTAGATGGGAGTCCAGACTGTGCTAGAAAGCACGACACTTCCTGGCTGGAGCTTGTACATTCAAACCAGTGAGCACCACATCACTCAGCCAGCCTCCATTTATTGGGTTTGGTTTTTTTCAGTTTGCAGTCAGAAAAAACACATGCCTACTTGGTTAGTTCTCCCTCAAGCTTCAGCAATGCTTTTTTTTCTTGAACTGCATGATGAGGTTCTATAAATAAACTTAATGTGTTGTCACAACATCCAAATCAGCACTGTAAATTTTATTTGTCAACAAATTGGTGGAGAGTTTTCAGTGCAATGTACATACTCATCCATCCATCTAGAAAACTTTATGGTATGCTATTAAAAATATTTGCAACCATTGTTATTGCAGACAGGCCAACGCATACAGTAATCTGACAGATAAACACGTTACTATGGAAACCACCAAAATGAATGCCTTATTTTCTAAACTTGGCCATAACCCCAAACTTTTATTACAGCATTCAAATGTTTCATTCACTTGCTTTATATGATCATAACACAGACCTTTTTTAAAAAATTACAGGATTTGAATAGGCTAACTTTTCTCTTGTACTGTTTTCTTCAAAATAGCATTTTAATAATTTTACTGATTTCATGATAAGTCCCTTTTGTAGCACCTGAGAATGTAGTTAACACAGAAGCAAAAATGGACACCAAAGTAATATTTAAGATTTGTCACCACTTCATGAAAATCTGCAACATACGTTGACATTACAAAGCTGCATTAAAAGTATTAGTCACCTTGCAAAGACAAGCACTTAAAATTAGTTTCATCTCATTACTAATACACGCTTATTTTAATTAATCACACTTTCTTTACAATTACTGTTTCAATAATGGCACATGCTCCCCATTTTAGTTTGAAGAACAATATTTTACTTCCCTCAACCTCACTACATATTTTACTTTCAATCTGGACAGAAAACTGACAACAACTGTCTTCAAAGACAGGTTTCCAAACAGAACACACAGAATGGAACTACTATAGCACCCTTCCAGTATCTGAAAGGGGCCTACAAGGATGCTGGGGAGGGACTCTTCATTAGGGACTGTAGTGATAGGACAAGGGGTAATGGGTTCAAACTTAGACAGGGGAAGTTTAGATTGGATATAAGGAAAAAGTTTTTTACTGTAAGGGTGGTGAGGCACTGGAATGGGTTGCCCAGGGAAGTTGTGAATACCCCATCGCTGGCAGTGTTCAAGGCCAGGTTGGACAGAGCCTTGGGTGAACTGGTTTAGCGCAAGGCGCCCCTGCCCACAGCAGGGGGAGTGGAACTAGATGACCTTAAGGTCATTTCCAACCCTAACTATTCTATGATTCTATATTTGAATTTGAAATTAATGATCAGCAGTTTTTCTGCAGTAAAGCCCTTTTCCATTTCAAATTCCTTAACCATGAATGATGGAAAAACACTAATATAAATGCACAAAATCCCCTCTGACTCCAGGACATGTTCTTCATGACAATGTCTAGAAATAATAATTAAGATCCTCCCTCCCAACTGCTGCAGCAGGCACAATTAACTAAAACCCCTCCCAGCATGACAGAAACTTGGGGAATGATAAGATTCTCTGAGAGTATTTGAGATTATGGACAGAAGGCTATGCATACAGCCAAACAGATCAAAAGACAGGTTTCTCCATCTTTCAGTGATGTTCCTTCTCATATTGACAGCAGCTTAATGAGAGAAGCTGCACCTCCAAGCACAGCCACGCTGCTGAAACACACTACTTGGTCCCTGACCAGGGTCCCTAACCCTGGCTTCAGCCAGGAACTTCTTATCACCCAGCACCCAACCCAAAGGGATGTGCCCTGGGTTCAGCAGTAGCAGTCATTTTTCTCCTTCTTAGTAGCTGATGCAGTGCTGTGTTTTTGATTTTTGGTCTGGGAACAGCGGTGATAACACCGATGTTTGTAGCTACTGCTTAGAATGT
>WYDI02018859.1:0-24011 GCA_009867235.2 Psittacus erithacus | reverse complement strand
TCCTCTCCTCTCCTCTCCTCTCCTCTCCTCTCCTCTCCTCTCCTCTCCTCTCCTCTCCTCTCCTCTCCTCTCCTTTTTCTTAGTTGTTTTTCTTGATTCCAGAAATCAGGGAAAGTTGATGATTATTACATCAGAATTTTGTTCATGATCATATATAAATATGATCCTTCCTAAGTTATGAACCATCAGTGCAGTGTTAGACCACAATAGGAGACACTTCCTAAAACTCCAGGGATGGTCCTGGAGTTTGTAATCTCTTAAATTCTTTTTGATTCTTTCTCTGGGTCATCTCCACTGTACTCTATTCACTGATTATACTCTTACTATGGTAGTCCTATATTCAAATGCTTTCTTCAGTTGGCTACACTCAAAATACCCTGATCTTGAACAATGGGAAATAAATTTATTTATTTGATGTGAAGTTTGAAGAAGGAAATTTTCCTCCTTATCTCCACTTTGCTGTTAGAAACAAGACTTCCCACAAGACTTCCTAGATATAAGTGATTCTCATCAGTTTAAGTGCAAACATTTTCACTCAGATCTCTCTATATGAAGTTCAAACTTTCAGCTATCCTAGCACTGGCTTTCTTCAGCTGTTAGAGATGCATAATACAAGTGTATACTCAGCATTTACAGAGCTCATTAAATAACATGTCACTTTAATATATTTAAAAAAAAATCCTATGTCATTTGTCTTTAAAAATGTATATGAATACATATAATTACGGTAATTATTTAGACTTAGAGCTTCAGGTCTTTGACAGCCCCTTGTTAATTTTACCTTAGTGTATCTGAACAATGACTAGAGGTATTATTTTCTTGAGACATATCTAAAATACCAAGATGATATATTCAGAGATTTATCAGTAATATCTTGTAGTATTACACTCTTAGGAGCTTAATTTTTTTTTGTTTCTTCTGTTTCCTAATCCTCTTTAATATCTGTGTTTGATTCTTTATACTTAAAGTGTGTAATCATTTTCAGTGGCAAATAGGCAACTCAGTTTCTTAAAAAAATACCAAACCAAACATTTTTTCTTTTCAGAAACCCTTTCAGTGTTTTGTTTGTTCAGTTTGTTTGTTTAGAGTTTTTTGTTACAAAGCAGCTACATAAACATGTGGTATATGACATTAATGAAAACACCATAATGTGATGTCCAAGCTTCCAGGCAGCCAGAGACTCTTTAAAGGCTGGTCATTGCTCATTATGTAGGGCTAGCACTTCAGCACTACTAATAGCCCATCAGAACACAGAGAAGCATGTAAACACTGCATACAAAACAAATTGAGCTGGCATTTTACATGTCTTATAACACAATCTGAGGCACTTTTTTTCATGTTTCCCCACAATGCCTATAGACATTATGAAAGATCTGAAACAGAAGAAAAACTATCCCCTTAAAATCTGCGTTATTACTTCTGCTCTTCAGAACACAACTCTTCTTCTTCTCCAACTCCCTCTTCTATTTTTTATTTTCCTCTCAGGACTCTTTCAAAAGCTTTAAACATCTTCTGTCCTTTTAACACTGTTTCTTTCTTGTGTTTATTCACAAGATTGCATAAGTATCCAAGGTCTGTAATTGTCCTTATCTGATGCTCTCAACTGTTTCATACTCTTTCTGCACCTCTGCATTGTTTTGTGCTGCAAACTGCAAATTTTCTGGATTTCATAGTACATGTTTTTGCATCTTCTCAATGCATACACTTTACACTTTGGCTTTCTCCTATATTACATCATCAAGCTTTTCCCCTATATGACTCCTTTTGTGCTTTGCTCCTTCATGACCATTGCACAGATTGCTATAAGGGACTGCACCTGCTGAATTCCCAAAACATCTCAGGCTTTTGTTCGCTGACCAGATCCATATTCTAACCTTGCTTTGGAGTACACAAATCTGCCTGAAATGTGAAAACTCTCCTTCATATGCCCTATCTTAAAAACTGGAGTAATTTCAGCTATCAGTCTCCAGTCTGAACTCCCCAGTCTGAACTCCTCCTTGCCTGAATACAAAGCTCGCCTACAATGACACAATCTTAACGCACAAAGATTTTAAGCATTTGCTCACTAAACCTTGCCACTGGCATAGGGCTAGGTGCTTCCTAGCAATTCTAAGCATACTGAGATAGAGAGGCTCTACACAGAGCATGGAAGATAATTCCTAAAAAAGAAAAAGAGGTTAAAATAAACTTTCTGTTGAGATTTCCTTTCCTTTGAAGTGATTTCTTCTTTTGGCTGGGCTTCAAGGTACATTTCTAATATTAATTCCCAAAAAAACCACTACCTTTTCCTCTCATGTCTTAAAATGTCTTACTTTTTTAGTTCTTTCCTTATTCTTCATGCATCACACACCTTTTCATTTCATTGCTAATAAGTGTCCATTCTTTTCATTTCTTCCAACTTCAAATAAAATGATTTTATGTTTGCTCTGTATTTTAATGCATAATTCTACCTTGTGAATCAGCAGCCAGTAGACTATAAGCTATTAACAATTAACTATTGACTCAAGAACTGACAGATACTTGGTTCAGTCCTACTCAGCCACCATGAATCTCTGAAATCTGAAAAAAAACCCCATCGTTATTACAGCTTTGTAATCGTGACCAGAAGCTGAGCTGAGAGATTTCCTAGATCAAGAAGTTGGGAAGAGTTCAAAATTAATGGGTGTACACTAATTTCCTTCCTAAACCATTGGAAAGAGACAGTAGTAGAAAAGCCCTTCATATTCTTAAGCATGCATTAATATTTTGAAACAAGACGATCAGCAGCATCCAATTAATCTGTGTTTCAGGGATCACTTGTGCTGTGTTCTGAAACCTACTGTTTAGTTATTCCAAAGGATGCGTTTCATTTCCTTCATATCAGAGTGCAAGAGATTGGTTCTCTAATTCAATAGTCCTCTTCTAATTAAAAAAAAAATTAATAAAAAATTAGTGTGCATTGTAAGTTTTACAAATTATCTCTGTTAAATCATAGAGAAATTAACAATTGCATACTACACACTTTGCCTCATGTTAGTAGTTTACAGAAAATTATCTGAAAATGTAATTAATTACAGTAAATGATCATGTTCTGAGAGGGTTGGTTGAATACTAAAGAGACTTGCATTCACAGCACAGTACTTATTTTTATTAATGTCTTCCCTAAGACTGACTCTTGTAATGCATTTTTTAAAAACAGTTTTCATTAAATTTCTAGTTCTTTGTACTCAGTTTTATGATATGCATATATTTTAAACTACCCCTAAGTCCATTTTTCCCTGTCAAATTCTCTCATTACAGTTAATGCCAGTTTTGTCTTTGGATTTTAGTAAAATAATGACACCAATTTTGCTGCAAGGAAATTGAAAGTGGTGGAATCAAGAAAGAACATTTGATTGCTTTGCTTAGAAGAATCACTAAATTTTAATTTTAGGCATACATTACTTTGGGATAAATAAATAAAAGCACTGATCAATAGTTCTAGGTACTTGCATACAAATTCTGAGCATCTATTTTCAGGAGGGTATGCTAGGAGGTTCAATGTAGCTGGCAAGGCAAGAGGAAATATCCTAAGAAACTAGTGCATTTCTCAAGTGCTTCCTTTGAGTTCAAATATAGTGCTGCAAAACACTAGTAAAATTGCAATTAATATTGCACAATTGAAGTTTATTTGCTCCAACCTGTCACTGAGCTGGGACATCACACTAAATCCATCGTGCCATATGGTCAGGCAAATGACCAGATCATTTACGTGTTTGCCAAGCTGTCATAAAGTTTTATTTCTTCTGTCTAAAACTGAAAAAGACTGAGAAGTCATCATTTTTTAAAAAAAGGCACTGGACAAGAATGTTAACATGCCCATTATGCTTCAGTGTGATAGAGTTCTATATATTAATGGAAGTCAATCTAATAAGAAGCAACAAATACATTTTTTCTCACTGGGATTGCTCACTGGTCTATCTTTTTTGAGTTTGAAAAGCAGCTCTCCTCCCAGATTGCTGCTTTGAGTATGCTTTTATGTTCTCTTAATTCCCCCCAGGAATTAAGAGTTGACATTTATCTAATCTGAAACTGTAGTGAACAGCCATGAACTATATCAGACTGAAAAGAGTCAAACATTCATTGTCTTGAATATTTCATGTCTGAGAGGTCTTTCAGGATCCAGCAAAACATACATTAAGGTTTGTCATCAGTAGAGGCATGCAGTTTTAAGAAGGAATCTTTTGCTGGCTATTTATCTTACCCTGCTATGTCTCCAAATAAGCATTTGTTTCATGTAATCTAACATTATTCAGGATTTTTACTTAAAGGAAAATCACTATCATCTGCGTAAACTATTTTCTGGTGTTCTTCACTTATTTGATTTTAAAAGTAGAGCCAAGAGAGGGAAGTAGCTGCTTGTAGCCAAAAAAGGGTTAGAGAAGTTAGACATCTTCCTTTTCTCCAGTTACTATGTTAGAGAAATTGTTGCTTCACACAGTCAAGGGGACAGAAAGGCATCAGAGGGAGGACCAGCTGTACAGATGGGAACCTCTCATCCTTTCTGGAATGACATTCTGAACTGAACCTTGGGATAAAGGCAGTGAATAGAACTATTGGGATAAATATAAAAAGTTCTTGCAGTTTTGCATCTGTGAAAAGCAAATGTATACTGTATCATGTGTGCTGTAGTCCAAAAATCAGGAAAACAGAGGCTTCAGAGTAGGCAGAAGGAACAGTGAAAGTGGGAGCCAATGACAGGATGGTACATGGTGAAGAAAGACAACAGAGAGTAGCCTCTGGAACAAGAAGGATGCTCAGCAAAAGCAGCTTAAACAAACTGAGGTGAAAAGTCAAAATCTTTGAAGGACAAAGTAGCTTTTTAGAGCAGGCAATTTACAACTGGCCAGAATTCCCATTATGAGGAGTTCTGACACTGTTCTAAGTTCCCAGAAAAATCTGTTCTTCATGTCTGTCAGAGGGACAATTTCTTGACCTAGTGTCAGCAAAAGCAGTGGAAAGGGATTTTTTTTGTATCCTATAAAACATACTGCTGGTAGCAAAAAAAAAAAAAAAGAGAAAAAATCTTTAACTCAACAATACCCTTTGCTATCTAAGCACTGAACAAATCTTTATAAAATCATCTAAGGAGGGTAAACTTTTGCTGTTAAAAATCTTTATTATTCCTTATCCAAAACAGGCTCCACTGCACAAGTTTAGGGACACTTCTGGAGCCCTAATGAGCTCCCAAATAGATCCCAATACTTCTGTGAAAGAGCTTTGAAAAGCTTTCAGGCTGGAAGTTCATTTTGCTCGTTGCTATGCAAACAAATGCATCACATCTTATGAGTCATCTGATACAAATAAAACTTTGATTGTAATGTAAACAATTTTCTACATCTGTTTATTTAGCCCAAATGATTTTATTGCTTTGCCCAGAATACTGAAAATCTTTTGCGCTATCAGTGTCTTTTGCTCCTAGCACAGTTCTCTTCAAACAGATTCACATTAGTGTTAAAACATCTCACATCAGGATTTCTTGGGTGACTGTTTTGCACATTGAATGAACCTAAAACCAGCAAACCTAAAACAGTTTCTGGGTAATATTGATTCTATCAGCATATAGAAAAGAATAGGTATTTTTCAAATGAAAAAGAAACTAAGTAAAATAAACATTTTCTTATGCTCCAGAAACAGGAACAAAGGATCCTAAATTCAGGAAATAAAAATAAAAATCTTCTAACAAGCTTTTTTAAAATCATCAGAAACATACAAATTAATGCCATATTGACAGCATGGAATGTTTTTAAACAACTTTCATGGCTATTGCTGTGTTACTTCTTGTATGTTCTTGACTTAAGAGTAGGGTTGAGAAACTTGTGAGGTTAAAAATTAAATGACTTTACTATAGCTTAAACTTCTATAAAGTTCATCTTCCAGTCTAAACAATTCTATCACTTTTCCTTAATTGCTATAACTGCTTAATATTACCATGCATCATTTTGATTTTGCAGCCATGGAATAATTAGAAATACTGATGGTATAAAACAGCAATGAAATACTTTTTTTATGGGATTTGTCTGCATGCTTTTTAAATATAATATAAATCATAGCTGTAAACAATCTGGGATGTATGGAATGTCACAGAATATTTGTTATTAAGAATACAGAGTTGCTTCTGAAACAAATATCCACTTACAAATCAGGTTAAGGTAAGAAGTTTTGCAAATAACTCAGTAGACAGTATATTTGTCTAATAAACTCCAATAATGCTATGCTTGTGGGCAGGGTTATGATACGTGAGGAAAAAACAGCAAGAAAAAACAGATGAAGGGATGGAAAAGAAGGTAAACCGTGACAGTAATGGCACTAGTCCCTTCAATTCATTTCATTGACATTTCTGCATTTACAAAAAGTTCTTTCCTTTAATGTATTCTTTTATACATGTGTACATTTTCATTATGTTTCTCTTTGCCATGAGGCATGAGAAAACCTTTCAAAAAAAATGAAGGTCATTTTCTCAGTATGGAATATTGTAATTTAGGCAATATTTTGCCCATGGTTTTCTTTGTTTTTTTTCTTTGCCTGCTTTCCCTTAATGGCTGAATCTTTGCTTTCAGCACAAAGTGTCAAATGATAGTACATAAACTATGAAACAATTAAATTATATGGATTAATATGGTGCATTGATGATGATTATAAAGATTTTATGATGATTATAAAATGTAGTGCAGCACTAAGAGATAATTATTACAGAAAGAGCCAACATTAGGGGTCAGCATTTGTTTTTCAGTATAAACATCTGCACTCTAAAGAAAAATGACAGTCCTCACAATATTTCATTGCAGTCACAGAGAAACAGCAGTTTTGCTTTGGTCAGATTCTTTGGTAACACAGAAGTCAGGCTGTTCATCAACTCATGTAATTCACAGTAATTCATTATGTGTCTCAGTGTAATATGACTACTTAAATCCAAATTACACCCCAAACCCGAACCTGTAAATCAAAAATTAATTAAATCTGGTCTGCCTCCAATTGAATGTTTTCCAAACCAGAAAAATATTGCAGTAAATATTACTCAAAGTAGTTTTGTTTTAAAATGTATTGTGTGAATAGGTGTTTTGAATTCTATTTGCAACATTTAAGATATGTCCTTTTTCTAAGATGTAGCTGTTATTCCATGTGTTTTGGTTCAGTCCGTATCCATTTCAGTGAACTAAAAAATGACCCTGTGTAAATCAGATGCATAGTGCTGTCAAGATTTTGTCATGTGTGTTAGAAACAACATACACGCAGAATCATGGTGCATACAACAAGAGAATGCTTCACCCAGCAATGTCCATTGGTATCATTATTTACCATTATTTATCATTATTTACAGGTGAACACCTGTATGAGTGGCTTTTGGTCTGGGGGAAGTTTAGAAAATATTTGTGTGCTTGACACCTCCGTATAGCCAGTCACTTCACTATAAGGTCTAGTGGAGTTGGTAGAAGCTGGAACTAAATTTGTAGAAGAGGCAATGGGAGCTTTGTTCCCCTTCTTTAAGGGCATTGCCATATTTTATATGTATGTTTTAGATACTACTACATAAACTCAGAACTTAATGGAGCAATCCCACAGCAAGAGATAGGCCAGCTACCTTACTTCTAATGGCTCCATCAAGTGGTCTACATGCTCTATTACAGCCGAGTGCTTCTGCCTTTGAACTAGTACCTGGCTTCTGTTCTAGCCAAGTAAATTATCAATAAAATTGAACAGAAAAATACTGCTCAGTGGCACCAGTTGGACGTATTTGTGTCATATCAGAATGACTCAACAAAGATATTTTGTCTTTCTCTATTTTCTAAAATAAACAGATTTTGCAGAGCAAAATAGATATCATGAAAGTCTTTTAATTCCCATTAATACATTCTGAGTACTAAAAGGAAAGCTTATTCCTGGATAGCCCTTACATTTCTCTACTTATTGGTAGCTTTGGGGGTGTATGATTAAACAAGATTTTTTTTTAAATGAGAGCTGTCAGCTTCGGTATTATTTGTGTCTCCTAACTTTTGATGTAAACAACACAGACATCTCTCTCATTTTAAATGTTGGCTCTAAGATAAGACCAGTGACCTAAAAGTGCCTGCTTCTCTGCACTGATTGTAAAGAGGACTTAAGGGTGACTAGCTAAGATATACACATCTATAATTTATAGTGTTACAGTTAGTCAGATGAATTATATGTCTTTTCTTTGTCAAGGGGCTTGGAAATATTGCAAGGTAATGACAATAATTGCATATTCATAGCCTTTAGATTCAGAGACCTACCTCTTTGAAACATCCCCAGACTGAGATTTTGTTGAGGTATCAGTTTCTTATTCTTATCTCCTGCACTACAGCTACAGAAAGCAAGCAAATTTATTTATGAGACAAGGGTCATTTTTAAACCCTCTGAACCCTTCTTTAAAACACTATATGAAGCTTAATCTCATTTAGCAAACAAGTTTTATGAGGAAGGGCTTAAGAGGAAATGCCACCAAAATTAAAACTGTACTTCAGCAGTTTAATCTCTGTATCACAACCAGGATTCTCCATCTGCTGGAACAGCAAACAAGTGTGCTGGTCTAGGAGCTGTGATCTAAACCCTCTTGAGAGAACTGGATTTTTAATATTCAGATACCCTATGATTTCTTAATCTTCTCAATAATCCTTTTAGAGGTCAAATAAAACCAATGAAGTCCAGAAATAAGACAAAAAAATGTTAACTAGCAACCTGGACTAACATTAAGAATCCCTTCATTTTTCTTTCTTTTTTAAAATTTATTACATTTCTGACCAGCAATCTGACAACCCAGGAGCTGAGACTGAAGATGCTCAGTACACAAAACAACATTACTCACTTCTTTTATTTTTCTATATTTATATATGAACACAACATCATCAGACAAGTAACTTATCAGTACCCATTCCTTTTCCAGATCACATGTAGCACTGGCTCCTACCCAGTCAAATCAGAAATATTAGTTTTTCTGTAAACAAGAATTTAATAAATTCCTTGAAGATGAATATCCAAAAGCATCCAGATATGAATTGCCAGTTATCATCTGGGTATTTAACTGTGAAAAAAACCCAATGGTTTGTTCCATGTAACAGTCACAGATAGGACCCCTTTGGTTTGGCTACTCTGCATTTACTACTTGAAGCTATTTCAAGAAAAGAAGGATATCAAAAAAAAAAGGATAACAGCAATATGACACACCAGTTTGATGGGAAAAAGGCCTGGAAATATGCCTTAAAGCTACTCAGAAGCCTAAACATGCTTCTAAATAGACACAGGAATTTTTAAAAAGAGCCAAGGCATCTAACTTCTTACATCATGCATCTTTTAACATATTTTACCATGCGAACTCTTCAGACCTAAATCTAGAAACTGAGAGATTACAGAGTCATAGAGACATAGATTAATTCAGTTTGGAAGGGGCATCTGGAGATCATCTGTCTGGTCCAACCCATTGTTCATCTTAGATCAGGCTGCTCAGGGCCTTGTCAAGTTTTTTAATATCCTCAAGGATGAAAAGTCCATAGCCATTCTCAATAACCTCTTTCAGTGTTTCACTACCCTGTTGTGATTTTTCCCCCATCCCCACCTCTCAAAAGCTACATGCTTTTCTAATTTATGACTAAGCTTAAACCACAACACTATTCAAAAATTCCTATGTTGCAACTTTTGTCCTTGAGCATTCCCTCCTGTTAAGCACCTGAAGGCAGCAACATCTTCCTAAGGCTGAATAAATCCATCTCTCTCCATGCCTCCTTGTACATCACATACTTTCAAGCATCCTAATCACATCAGTGGTACTCCCCTGGGGAACATAAAACTGGGCACAGCACTCCAGATGAAGTTGACAAGAGCTGAATAGAGAGAAATAATCACTTCCACCAATCTGCTGCCTACAATCCTGCTCACACTGCACAGTAACAAAAAAAAAAACCAGTTGTTTTAATTTGCTGCACACTGTCTACACATGTTCATCTTAGTTTCCACCAGGACCCTCAAGGCCTTTTCTGCTGCTGCTTTTCTGCTAAGTTTCTTTCTGGCCAGTCAGTCCCCAGCCTGTACTGGTGTACAGGCTTATTCCTCCTCCGGCGCAGGACTTCGCTTTTGCTTTTTCTGAACCACAGTAATCCTGCCAACCCAGTTCTCCATCTCGTTGAAATTTCTTTGTGTAGCAACCCTGCACTGCAGTATATCAACAACTTTCTTACCCGTATGTCCTCAGATTTGGGGGATGAACACTTATAATGTATATATCTGACTTCATCATGATGGCTCCAAACACATTTCTACTGCCAAAAGAGAGAGAATAAAGCACCTCCGACAACTAACTGAAATTTAAAGTAAGGACACAATATGAAACACCAAAAAATATGTATTTTGCTTGAATCTCTCCCTTTCAAAATTTAGGTTCAGTAGCTGCATTGTGATCCAGGATGAGAGACCTCTTAAGGACAGTTCCAATGAAGCAGCAGTAATCTTTCCAAAAAACATCACAGATGGTGGCTTGTCTTTTGCTTAGCAGCCTAACACTTGCAGCACTTGGACAAGGAAAATAAAAAAGGAAACACAATTTTAAAACTGCTTCTCACCTAAGGAAGGTCCAATCCCACATTTCTAAATTTCCAGAAGAGTCTTATAATCCTCAGAGTTAAATCCAGAATGGGGACAAAATATTCTTGACTTCTTCTAGTAATTTAGGTTTTGCATACTTATTTCCCTAGAATACGAGAGAAAAAAAAAAAAAAAAGTAGTTAAAATTTAAAGTTTAGGTTCCCCACAATACGTTAGTTTCTTAAGCAGATCATTCTGTCACTTGTTTGTTACCCCTGGTTTCAAGCATCTTTTACCCCTTGTTGCATAGTAGCAAAGATCTAGCAGGCAGGGTTTAAAGTGTACAAAATCTACCTTGAAGGTTTTGCAGTTTTATGTGAGAAAAACATGAGCTTATATGGGTAATGTGAAATTAATTGATAGCAAATACCGACTGACATACTGGGACAGAACTTCTGCTACTGTCTCTATCTCTGTTTTTCCAAAAGCTTTCCAGGACTTTGTTACAGAAAACTGGAACCATCACAAGGAACACAGTTTGTAGAATTTAGACTGCAATTCCTTTTTTTCTGAATATATTGTCCAATGCTAATAAAGACAAATTGTTAGAGTCACTAATGACAGTTTCCTACTGATTTATGACTTTCATCCTGCTGCCTTTCTTGCCACAACAAGCACAGATCCTAACACCCACAGAGCAAGAGAGAGCACTGAATGTGGCAGTTTGAATATAAATGCCTGTTTGACTACCTCACCAACACATGTATTTTGACTAGCCAAACCATGTATATTCCACTACAAAGAACATAGAAAAGATGTACTAGGAAATTATCCTAAGACTCATGATATTATAATATGTATTGTACTACATTCAGGTATTTCGAGATTAAAATCTCCCAGGGTTAGAATGAATCTTTCTGCTACATTCATGCATTATTTCGACAAAGGAATTTTTTAATCCTTCATTAGAAATTAAATACATCCTTGTAATACAAATATTTTACAATATTAAATTGGGTGGATATGTCTACTTTACATATGAAGTACAAATCAAGCCACAGAAATGTCAAAGGCTTCGGTAATTTTCCTTTTATCCTACATATTATAATTGTAGCTGAGTAACTTGGTAATTAACTACTATACCAGCAAACATTGAACTGCCTGAAACTAAGATTTTTATATTTATATATAGGTATATAAAATTATTTCATTATATATCTATGATTGAATAAATGCAAATTTCTCTACCAAATGGCTATGCGTATTTTTGATAATTGTATAAAAATCCATACACTTCAAGGTCAATACTTCTACAGCAAGTTAATTAATCAGGAGGGCAAGTCTTACATGCAATAGTGCTCCCCAGGGTAATGGCTTCCTGTAGCTTATGGGTCACAATCAGAAGAAAGGCTTTTGAGTGTTCTGTTGAAGTATGAGTACCTTCAGTGAGAGACATGTCACATTCATAGTGTACTTTGGTAGGAACTAGCCAGCAATCCCTCTATATCTAATAAAGTAGCGTGATTTAGCTTTATATAGCTTGCTTTCAATTCATCACCTCCCCCATGCACTGCAACATATGACACTGAAATTTCCTTTCTCTTTTTCTCAGTTTCTCCATTTCCATTCTCTGCACAGCCATGTTATTTTTATTTTATCTAGTTGCTGCCAATCAGAGTGCCAGCACTTGAGCCGTAGAGAGTTCTTTGACTCTTGGACTAACACACCAGGAAGGTGATCCAAATTCAAAAAGGCTGAGCTTGGGATTTCAGCTCTCTAGATTCTGAAGTCAAAGAGGGGCTGTTCCTTAGCTTCCTCTGCCCAGATAACAGGCTGGTATGAACAACCTGCTGACAAAGGGATAGATTTTTTAAAAAAATCAACACAGAACATAGGGTTGCATTCCCAACTCCACTTTGGATAGCAGGTAGGAAGTTCAAGTCTGCTCTATGAGTTTGTCACATTCATACCTGCTGGGCAGACAACTGAGTGACCCTTTAAAGAGGTTGATTGAAGAGTTCACTTTCTCCTTCAAAAGCTGGATCAGAGAATCAGAGCAGCCCCCATGAAAAAAAACCAAACAAAACCAACCAAACAGACCAAAACCAAAACCAAAACCAAACAAACCAAGCATTTTCCAATGCATGTTTTTCTTTTTCTGGAGGTAGGACCAGCAGCTGGTCACAGGGTACATTAGCAGCCCCTCACATGGCAAACAATGAACCAGGTCCAGGGTCCATCCAGGCAGTCCTGTCAGGAACAAAAGGAGACTGGGACAGAAACAAGACTGAAAAGAAAGCAGCAGTGCAAGTCCAAAATCTCTCACGGAGGCAGAGACATGAACCAAGTGGTCTATTCCATCCAAAAGGCAAGGAGCTACGTGATAGCTTTGAGGTCCATCTGGGAGATAGGACTAAAGAAGGGAACACCTACAACACAGCTCAGGAAAGAAATTAAGGCTGAGCTTAAATGGGGCTCCATGACCCATGGGCAGGAGGAGAGCAGAGGCCCCTGGGAATATTGGGCAGGGATTGAAATGCCTGTTAGTGCTCTCCGGGCTGTGACAGCCTATTACCCAAATGTCTTGTGCAGTTCCACAAAAGAGAAGTCAACTACACTGTGCTGTGTGCAGAAGCTCAGCTTATTTGGATGCATGTTGGTTTAAGATTAAGTGCTGTTTGCTGGTTTAATTGCCTGAGCCAGCACCAGTCTTTTATGTATGCCTTCATACTGCTGCCAGACAATTCTCCAGCTGCAAAGCTGTTTCTGAAAGAATGGTCCTGGCATGTATTGACAAAGGTCCCATTCTTTTCTGGACAAACAAGCTGCTTCCCTCTGCAAACCTATCATTTTGTACAGTTATGCACAAAAATGAGACAGCTGCTTTGGAGCTCAGCAGAGGTGTTTATTTGTAGTGATCACCTGTAAGGCAAGCAGGTACTGTGGATACTCCTGAAAGACAAAATCTAGAAAGCTCAATGGTTTGCTGCTATCCTGTAGCTACAATTAGGAACCATAGTTTGCTCTCTGCTTTTCAGTTGGCCACCTTCATAATAGAGCTAAAGTGAGAATTAGGATAGAGCTAAAGTGAGAATTAGGATAGAGCTAAAGTGAGAATTAGCATATGTGTAGTGTGGACAAAAGACAAGGTCAAAACCAGGATGTTCTGGTGAGACAGAAGGGAGCACCCACTGACAACAAATCCTAACTGGTTTGGCCCCTTGTAACTCTGAAGTTATACTCTTTCATCTCTTACGTTTTTCATCAGTTAGTCAGCTTGTCATCAGCCAAATTACAAACTGAGAAACCCCATATTTTCAAAACTTGATGGTGTTTTCATTATACGGATAATTAATTAATTTTTCTACTTTTTAAAAATGTTGACTGTTTCTAATTTAAGAAAAGTCTCAAGAAACAGCCTGCATTGGTTTCCATATACTATATATTACCTAAAACAAGGAAGACACACATATATAGTTAATTAGAACATTTCACTGAATGGTAGAAGACCAAAATCATTAACACTCCCTCCCAGGCCATCAAACCTCCAGGGCGTGTGGTCTAAATCCTGGCAGTATATCCAGCCTGCTCTTTCTGCCAGCAGTCCTTTGCTCAAGTAGGGAGCACTGATCACCATAGACAAATGCAACTGACTACTCTCGGCTCTCCTTCCTAGATGTTCCTGTTATATCAACAATGCGCACCCTGGGCTGGTTCAGAGGATTTCACTTACACACTCATCAAAAATGATGAAAAGTTTTTACTTTTCCAACCACCAGAAAGAATGGATAGTTTGAAAAGGAAAATGACTTTTGAAGAAGTATGATGAAATAGTCATTTCTTCCCTGAGTCATGAAAAAGTAATATGCCTCCTGGCTTCTAGACAGGAGCAAGAAAATACAGCATAAGTAAAGCTCTACAAAGAGCAGATATGCATTGATTTTGGAGTAAAACCCCACTGAGAAAATAGGCATGCTAGAAAAATGGTTGCTGCTAGCTGTCCAGGAAATGACAACATAAAAAGGCTTAATATAGGTAGAGATGAACAGATGACAAAATGAGAGCAAGAAAGAGATGCTATCCTCATGAGGAGCTAAGTGAACTAATTGTTGCATTCCTTACCGCTTTTCCTTGGTCTTTAAAAGATCATTAAAGCAATATCACTATCAGCATTGAATGAAACACCTGTTCTCTATGGCTAGATTTAGACACTATAGATAGATGCCGAGTGCAAAAGAGAAGAGAAAAGGAACTGATGAAGTACAAAGATAAAGATAGAATAAAAACAAGACATACAAAGGTTATCAACTTAATAATGCAAACTAATTTCAGCAATCTGAAATGCTACCTTGTTGACATTTCTGAACATCTTTATGAAGTTATCTAATAAAATAAATTTCATGTGAACAGGAGCATATTAAAACAGTTAAGGAGTAATCAAGAACTTCATTTGATTATTACTGTTCATGCATTGGAAAGTCTTTGTAGTTTCTGAATATAATTGACAAAATCTTTGCTATATATTCAAAATTGAAACCAATCATCCTCATGCTTTTATATCAAACATAAAATTAATTATTCAGGCACTCCTGTGTTCTTTCAGCTGCCCTGCTGTCCTCTAGGGAAACATTTCTAGAGAAAGCCAGTGGGTTGAGGAAGATTTTATTATGATATTTACATAAGTATCACAGAGGATATCTGTTTCTGTTACGCTGGAAAATATGACAACATTTTTTATGAGATTCCCTGAAACACACACAGGAGTTAGCTGAGATCACTTACTTGACACAGACTTGGGTCTGAAGGAAGCAAATATTAACAAATACAGCAAATGAAACCTCATTTTCCCAAATCTAATTATGTAGTCACCTAATTAACATTGCTTGACTAATAATTAATATTACTATATACTCTTTTTCCCTCTCTTCTTTCATCTGTAGAAGCTAGTATGCGCATTCAAATATGCCGTTAATTACTTGAATCATTTACTCAAGTCTTTAACAGGGATACTTAACTTACCTGCATTATTAACTAACCTAAAGCCAATTTTTGAAAAGAAAACCTCTGAATTTCAGACCAATCTCATTTGCATATTTTTCAGATGTGATTTGCAACATGCATTAAGTCAAGGAACAGTCAGGGTTTCAGAATAAATCTGAACTAGATCTTTGTCATAAATCAGGGCTTCAAATTACATTTACAGAATACTGCCTGGCGTGACCCAGCCTGATACAGCAGTTATTGGTAGTGGATCCCCACCTTAACTGTCCTTGATGGGGGGCAGAACTGATAATAAAATGCAGGATTAAAGCTAGCAAGTCTGGACTGAACACATTTCAAGCTGTTTCCCAGGTGTAACAGAGAAGAGTTTTCTATGACTGAGTTATGAACATCTGAGGCTGTATTGGATACAGTTTATTTTCTTTCTGTTAGTCTGTAGCCAGTTTAGTTGCTTTCTTACAAAAGCATTATGCAGATATCCACCTCACTCAGTTTTTGAGGACTTCATAAACTCTAGCATATTATACACGTGCATTTTTTTTTCCTTGCTGTCACATTTATACTATAATATTTAATCTTAATGTTCTAATTAGGAAGGGGCTGAGTGAACAGCCACTTATGAAGAGAATGGTAAAATGTAATTTCACTGAGAGTCAAACTTGATTAATTCGAGCCTTTCTTCTTATGTCCTACTCATGTACATTTGTTGTTAGCTAAACAGGTTTTCTTCATGAGGACCAGGTTATTTGTAGTGCTGGGTCATAATGAACTTTCTCTCCTTCCGTCTCATTCAAAGCTTTCTTACTCAACAACTCCTTTTGAAAAGGACTCCTTTAGCTCAGCACACAAGAGGATTTGTGTCTTCTGCATTTCAGTAGCATGCAACTACTACAGCCATCCCCATACTGGGGAAACAATTCTTAGGTGGACAATAGCTCTGGTGCTCTGCTCTACACCTTGCTAACCTGGGTGATATGTGCAATAATAGATTTTCATTGCATTTACCACCTGAACGTATAGTCACTGTTTTTTGGGGAGTTGTTTTTTTTCTTTTTTCAGGCAGAACATGCAATTGATTCAATAACCAAACTACTTCCTGACATCACCAATGTAAGAAAGGAGCTGGACAGAGGACTTAGGGACAAACTGTTTTTCTTCTCCATTCTCCACCAAACCCACACACAATGGAATGTACAGGGTAGACGATACATGCAATACCTACAGCATTTTAGAAAGGATCAGGAATTGTCACTTACTAAAAGAATACTTAGACATTTTTTAGTATTCAGTGGGTTTTAATGCTGTTCAGATGTTGCAGTGTTGCAGTGTACACTACACCCACAACTGCCACATTCTGTTGGGTTTCAGTTTTCTGCCTTCTAATATGAAAAATCAGAAAGGAAATGCTGCTGCTTCTGTCACCTTCTTTTGCTGGTAAGCTCCCCTTCAGAATCCTATAGTAGTCTTCACCTCATTTTACAGCATGAGCCTAAGAGAGAAGTTATCAGTTTTTCCAAGCAATAAAGCTCCCTTAATGCGCTCGCCCAGCCACTCCCAGAGGTAGCACCAATATCTCTATATTGAAAAGAATGGCTGTGGTGCTCATTTTAAAAAAAAAAATGGCTGTGGCTTTGTGCACAGCAGAAGCAGATGTACTGCAGAGAGGCATTACACTGGCTCCACCTGACAACTTTGCCAACATCCTTCAAATCATGTAACAAGCCCTATTCTGGTCCAGCATCTTCAGCAGGGGTGAAGAACTATTTATGCATTCTATTTAATATGTATTTCAATGTAAAGTATAAGACAAGTCTTGACAAAAAGAGATTTCAGAGCTTCTCTCCCTCCAGGCAGGAGGTGGCTGCATTGGCTGCTAGTCAACCAAATGTGTAGAAAGTAACCCGCATCTCCTTCCTTCTAGTCTGACAGCATGGTAAAGCCATAGTAAAAGAGGATTTCAAAGGTAACAAATGAGCAGCCTGCTGGCTAAGTGATTTACTTGTTAGGCTACTATTAAAAAGTGGCAATAGTAGACTTTCCAGCACTAACGTCATAAAAAGCAAGAGGTGATTTCTGCTCTGTTATCAGAATACGATTTAAAGGGTGGAGCCAATGAGAAAAGAGTCATCTCCTTGCAACCTTGAGTAAGCATCAAAGCTTTGGATCAAGAACTGAGTATTTTCTACTACCAAACTCTCTCTGTTCTCTTCAGAAGCCCTGCTTACAACCTTAGATCACCCTCTAGGATCTGAGCTTCTGTAAATTACAGTGTAAGCGACAGCATAGCAGCACCTACTAGACTCTTGGGGACAGCTTTATAAGTTATATTCTCTCCTGTCTCAATACCATCTCCAGCACAGTTGTGGCCCATGTATCCCCCGCATCATATGCCTGTGTTTGTATTCTTCTATTAGAGCAGCAATGTACTGGGTTTGCATAGCAAGGCTTTGGTAGTAGGGGGGTTCACAGGGGTGGCTTCTGTGAGAACCTACTAGAAGCTTCCCTTGTGTCTGGTGAGCCAATGCCAGTTGGCTCCAAGAGAGATCTGACACTGGCCAGGGCTGAGTCCATCAGCAATAATGGCAGCACTTCTGCAATAACATATATAAGAAGAGGGGCGGGGTGGGTAGGGGAACTGCACAACTGCAGCTAGAGAGAAGAGTAAGAATATGTGATAGAAACAACTCTGCAAACACTAAGGTCAGTGGAGAAATTGGTGAGGAAGAGCTCCAGGCACCAGAGCAGAGATTCCCCTGCAGTCAATGGTGCAGCCCATGGTATAGCCCATGGTGAGGAAGGCCATGTCCCTGCAGCCCATGCAGGTCCATGGTGAAGAAGATCTCCACCCGCAGCCCAGAGAGGACCCCACACTGGAGCAAGGCAATGACTGAAGGAGGCTGTGACCCCGTGAGAAGCCCGCTCTGGAGCAGGCTCCTGCCAGGACCTGTGGCCCCGTGGAGAAAGGAGCCTGCACTGGAGCAGGTTTGCTGCAGGACTCGTGATCCCACAGGGAACACATGATGGAGCAGCCTGTTCCTGAAGAACTGCACCCCATGGAAGGGACACACACTGGAAGAAATGCAGCTCGTGGGAAGGAATCATGTTGGAGAAGTTCATGGAGAACTGGACCCCATGTGTGAGGAAAAGTGTGAGAAGTACTCCCCTGAGGAGGAATGAGCAGCAGACACAACATTTGATGAGCTGCCATGAAGCCCCATTCCTTGTTTCCCTGTGCTGCTCAGGAGGAGGAGTTAAGAGAAATTGGGCGGAAGGGAGAGGTGAGGGAAAGGTTTTTAAGATCTGGCTTTGTTTTTCATTATGTTACTCTGATTTGCTTGGCAATAAATTAAATTAATTTCCCTGAGCTGTGTCTGGTTTACCTCTGACCATAGCTGGTGAGCAATCTCTCCCTGTCCTTATCTTGACCCATGAGCCTTTTGTTATATTTCCCCTCCCCTATCCAGCTGAGGAGGGGAGTGATAAAGCAGCTTGGTAGGCAACTGGCATCTAGCCAGGATCAACCCTCCGCAAGCAGTTGCTGGGACTGATAAAGATAATAAATGCTTCTAGTTGTAGTCTTACGTAACCCAATATAAAGGAGATGTCTTCACCTTTAATTTAGATACAGAAACTTCCATTAACACAATACAAGCATGTTGCTGAAAGATTTACAGACTTACAAGTGTACATTAAAGATATTATAGCTTGCACACAACGCAGTCTCTTTCTCTTGGATAATAATAGAAGCACTAAGTACCTATGATTTTCTTTGACTTCAAAATCTAGAAATACTAAATTTGCAAAGAAAGAAAACCAAAAAATAAATGATTGTCAGAAGGCCTCTGTTTTCTTTAGTGTCTCATGTCTCATGTCTCTCTCTATATGAAAGTGTTCTAAAGCTCAAAAATATATTAAAAAATATACGTGTATTTTCCGTGAGAGAGCACAAATTCACTTATGCAATTTTTTTGAAAACTTTAATTAGACATTCTCCACATTTTTCACCAGCTCATTGTATTGTCAAACTTCTTAAAAAATTAAAATTCAACCAAAAGCGCAAACATGTCACATTTTTAATTTAGAAAAATCATATTTTTTTAATCCACTTTGTTCTTAAGATTTGTCAGTTGTCTTTAACAGCACACTGTTTTATTCCAAGTGTAATTTAATCCCAAAAATATGTGTTTTCCTAAACTCAGTAATTAAAAAATCTGCAGGAATCAGTGTTATAACTGAGATAAAAATCACCCCAAAGCCTAGCTGACTTTTATCATAACGCCACATCATTGTGCCAAAGTTCCCTAAGTGAAATATGTATTACAAAAGAGAAAGCAGTAGAAGCTGTTTTTCTTTTGAAAAGCGTGGAAATGATGCAATCTAAAAAAGAGCTGATGCTTTGGTTTTCAGTCAAAGGTAACAGCAAAATGAGAAGATTCCTACCCGAAAGGTGATAGTGGACTCTCTACTGATGAAGAAATACGTAGTATTTTGCTGCACATGAAGTCACTGGATCATTACACAAAAATATTTCTTTCTTCGTCAGCCTGTATTCCTAACCTTGATTTGACTTCCCATAATTTAAATAGTATTTCATATCTTTAAAGCACTGTACATGCATTTACTAATTTCACTTATTAAAATTTGACACTGCTGTCTCATGATAAATTCCCAGATGCAGTAGATTTGAAAACTTCCTACTAAGTATGCCTTGATAAGCCTCCTCAAGTGTATAGCTGCAAAATGTCTTTCTATGCCACTAGATCTGTAACTGTTCCATGGTCATGTGCTATCAGGTAATACACAGTTACGATAATTACTAAACTTTTAGGTGAGGAAAAGAGAAAGGAAGGAGGCTTTCCCTGTTCTTGTGGGAATTTTGCTACCCTGAGTAAGCATTGCTTCATAACAATGCTGTAAAGTCTCCATGATAAACTGGCCACCAAAATGTATACACTGCCTGATAGACCATTTTAGTACTGCATTTCAAATGTTGCATGGAAAGTTTATTCTTCTAATCTGAATGCACAAATGGAGACACCTGGCACACATTTACTCATTATGTCAAAATATTCAAGTCCTTAGCAGCAGCACTAGCAATGCTCTACATCCAGTGCAGATATCTCAGGTTGCCTCCAAACATTGCAAGAGATAGAGATGGTAACCTGTTTGCCAAAGGTATTTGATGGGGAGAGCAGACCACAGGTCTTAATTCTTTTGATCTTCCCCACCTTTAAGAAGACAACTTAAATAAAGTATCTGTTGAAGAGTTTAACGGGCTGAAGAGATATGTGCAGGAATGCCTACAAAGACTTCAAGGGTTCAGACAGAGAAATTTCCTGTTCCAAAATACAATAGGTAGCTCATAAGATTTACAGGTCTCTTCGGCAACACTCAGGCAGCTTCGCTTTGTTTTCTAACATACAAGGCTGAAAATATTTAAAGGGTAAATTCCCCTTCTGATCAGTAATGTCCATTAAGCATTGATAACATGACCTGCACAGGAGAGACCTGACAAAGTGATAGGCTAAGTGATCGTAGCAGTTAACAGTAATATACATAACAGTGAATCATCAGAAAGAAAACAGAGCATTATTTAGTTCTGGAGATTAATTAGGACAATTTACTTTGGGCATTAAATGAATTTCTCTGCAGTAATTCAGAGTGTCTGGTTTTCCTACCTTCAGATGCGCCTGCTCCTCCCAAGGGCTGCTGTAGACACTCTGCTGAGCTCCTGTTATATAAACAGAGAAGTCATCTCTCTTACCCTGCCCTTCCCAGCTTGTCTTCAGCATATGCTGCTAGCTTTCACAGTTGACAGACACTCTGACAACTGGCAGTCTGTCTCTCAAGAAGATCCTAAAAGATGAAAGTGCCAAGTAGAGAGTTCAGTTCAGGATCATCTCCGCGGCTTTAGGAATATGTTTGCAACAAAGATGTTATAGTTTAGTGCTGATAAAATCATATATCTAGTTTTCTTGTGAATGCGGAATCTACTTTAAATTGTCAATATTTACTTCATGCAATGTTTAATCATCAGAAAATTACATATTTTAAAAACCAACCTCTCTCTTCCTTTCTCTGGGACAAGTGCAGTCTTCACAAGAGACAAATAACCACCTCTCACTGCCCTGTGAGAAGTGGGCGCTTTCCTTCAAGGTGACCCTTCTATGTTTACCCCTCTCTCTCTCTCTCCTCCCGCCCTTCCTGGACACCTAGTCACGCTGTTGTCACCTTCTTCTTGTTTCTTCTCACCTTTCAGAACATTGTCTACTTTCCTTCTGCCTGGCTTATGTCAGGTGAGGAGCTGATCCAACACCGTCACACTAGGTAACTGGCGCCAGGCCGAGCAATATTGTCCCTTTGCTGCTGGCAGCTGAGAGCAGGAGGAGGGAAGGCAATGACCTGCCTTGCAGCACTGACAGCAGGGGAGGGATGCCGACAGCAGGGGAGGGATGCCAGCAGCAGGGCTGGCATGCTGCCAGGAGCCTTGCTGGGACAGCTCTGGCTCTGCATTGAGACCTCTGCAGGAATGGGGCAACTTCACTGATATCCCTGACAAGCACTTACATTTTATTCTCTCAAGTCTAGTCCTTGAAAGAGTTTAGAAGCCAACAGAGTAAAGCAGCTTTGTGTTGCTGTCACAGCTTCTAATTACCAGCTCTAATAAGGCTTCATCCTTATTCCTTCTCCCTGACTTTTAAAATGGTGGTGAGTGGACAATTCTTTCCAATAAGCCAGCAGCAAGAGCAAATCTAGAACACCTGTTTGAACGTGAACCAAACTGACAATAAAATAGAAGTGCAGAATGTTATGCAAAATATTAATCCCAGAAAAATTAAGACTCAATACAAATAGATGATGGGAATGCTACCAAATCCTCTCCCTCATAAGTGGTTTATTTAAGCCAATTCATTTCAGGCATACAACAAATTTTGATCACAAAGAAACAGCTCTGTATACTATATACACCCTCTTCTTTCTGAATAAAAAATAGACCATTTGTCTCTGATAACAATCTCAATTACTTGATGCAGCCACCTGGTAAGTCTGCAAAATGACAGTGCTACACAACTCATCCACAAGCTGCCACGTACTTGTCTTCAGATGAGTCTCCTCTCCCTCCACCCCCCCATTTAGTCTCTGTGCTTGCAGATTTGGGGATTTTTTCAAAGCGGGTTTTCTTTCTTTCTCAGTGAGTTGATTCACTCAGTCACACAGTTCACCAGTGTTTTATACGATAAATGAAAGATAATTTAAATTGACACAGACCCTATAAGATATGTCAATCAATTCTAAATGCCATCTGTCACAGTACACTCAAAGTGGAGGAGAGAAGAAAACACCTACTGGTTCAGTTCCCCCAGATTACCCAGCAGGTGCTTGACTGCCCGTCAGTGACCTTGCAACTTCCTGCTTTCTGAAACTTAATAGGACAACCAGTTGTCTTGTTTAATTCTGGGGTCTACCGCAGATGTTGTAAAAATTACATCCAAAGCTAAGGTTATACCTTCTCTTCTTAAAGCAGGACTCAGAGCAGCAAAAATCCTCTTGGTTTACCAAATTTAGAGGGCAATTCTTCCCTTAGCTCTCCTTTCTTTTTATACTTGAGCACAAATACATATCTAACAGTTTGTACATGGCTCCTTTTCAACCTGACAGCATCTAAACTTCTCACTTTCCTGTAAAAGTAGGTCTACTGTCCCAGAGCATCATTTACCTTTCTGCTGTGGTGCATATACGTAACAATAATGGGCTAAATACTGTCATGCTTTGCTTTACCTCTACTACCTCACCTCATCAGTACAGGCATTAGCTGCAACATCAACAGTATCAAACACACCAAGAGCAGACTGGCTGGCAGAGATGGGCCATGTTGCACCTCACCCCTCCCTGTCTGCAAAACATACTGCATTTTGTGGGCTACCCCACAAAATCTTTGCTACCTTTTTTTCTACTCTTATCTGCTGCCACAGGAATGCAGATATTGCAGCTAGAGTTCTCCAGCCAAGAGGGGCTTAGATTTTCCAAATCCTTCCTCCAAGGTGCCTTTGGTGCCTAATGGGCCACAATAAGAAGGCTTTTTTTCTGTTATTTCATTACTATTATTAGAAGAATAATAGAATCATAGAATAGTTAGGGTTGGAAAGGACCTTAAGAACATCTAGTTTCAACTCCCCTGCCATGGGCAGGAACACCTCACACTAAACCATGTCACTCAAGCCCCTGTCCAATTTGGCCTTGAACACTGTCAGGGATGGAGCATTCACAACTTCCTTGGAAAGCCCATTCCAGCGCCTCACCACCCTTACAGTAAAGAACTTCTTCCTTATATCCAATCTAAACATCTGTGTAAGTTTAAACCCAATACCCCTTGTCTTATCGCTACAGTCCCTGATGAAGAGTCCCTCTCCAGCATCCTTGTAGGCTCCCTTCAGATACTGGAAGGCTGCTATGAGGTC
>WYDI02018858.1:0-46190 GCA_009867235.2 Psittacus erithacus | reverse complement strand
GTGAATGCTCCATCCCTGGCAGTGTTCAAGGCCAGGCTGGACAGAGCCTTGAGTGCCATGGTTTAGTGTGAGGTGTCCCTGCCCATGGCAGGAGGGTTGGAATGTGATGGTCCTTTCCAACTCTAACTATTCTATGATTAGCAAAACCAGTGAGAAAGGATAGAAACAGGGCAAAATTTCATTATTTTGCACATTTGGCTATAATGGAAAAAGAAAATTAGCTAAAGGAATAGGTTATTTGATTAGTCGTGGTCCAGACAGCATAATCAAAGCCAACTGTAGCCACCTGGAAGAGGAACAACACCTACAGAAACCTTCAATGTTGAGTGAGTCCATTGCAGTAGATGCTCAGTGTAGGTCCTGGCATACTTGGGCTGCAGTGTTTCATTTTTACCTCACCTGCGGGGCAATATCATTTCAAGGGATTTGATAAGATATCTGCACAGATGATATTTTGGGGAAAGGTGCGTGAAAGAGGGAAGAGGGACAGGAACTGAAATCTTGTCAGTGATGCTCTAGTAACGTGAAAAACAAAATCTATTCTCTTCATCTGATGCAGCTGGCATAACCTGAAACTGGTTCATGGCAATGGCAAGGCAGTATACATACAAAAGATGTATTTTGATTCTAACTTAGAAGAAGGAAACACCCCAGATGAACCGGAAAGAAAACTAACAAAATTACCAAGTCATCTGCTTAGATAAAAAGCATTTGGGTTGCAGTATCCCTTTGAAATGACTGATGGAAGGGGAAGAACAACTAGTCCCAAGGATTCCAAATACGGTTTAGGAAGAACATATTAGTCTGGTAAGATGGGTAAGGAGAGCTTGAATTTGAAAGCCTCAGTGGAATAGGTGAGGAATGACTTCTACATTTGTGAAGAGTACCAACAACAGAACTTCAGGAACCTCTGACGGACGT
The DNA here is from genome assembly GCA_009867235.2 of Psittacus erithacus. NCBI lineage: Eukaryota > Metazoa > Chordata > Aves > Psittaciformes > Psittacidae > Psittacus > Psittacus erithacus. The sequence goes on along the minus strand of WYDI02018858.1, from coordinate 45,269 downwards.
GGCAATGTGTGTGTAGCATCTACCCTTATGACCAACGCAAACATGTTATTGCTGCAGCTGTATCAAGGTTGCCCAGAGAGGTGGTAGATGCTCCATCCCTGGAAAACATTCAAGGACAGATTGAACTGGGCTCTGAACAACCTGATTTAGTTGAAGATGTCCCTGCTCATTGGAAGGGGATTAGACTAGATGACCTTTATAGGTCCCTTCCAAAGCAATCTAGGAATCTATGATTCTATGAATAAAATGATGAATGCTTATACCCACTATGCAAAAAGGTTAAATTCCTATTTTGAACTCCAGACCTTTAGTCCTAGAACAGGCATACCTTTGAAACCTGATTTACTATCAGGGATTCCTGTATTTCCAAAGAACCTAGTAAATGTTCCTGCCTTGGCTATTCCCAGTTGCATTGTCTGTTTCAGTTCTAGAAGGACAAAGATGAGATTCTTTTGACAAGAATTTCAAATTTTATTTGAGGATTTGGTTTGGCTCTTGTCCTGATCTGAGCAAGAGGCAATTTTCCCCTGAGATTTTAAACTTTGAAACTCTCTTTTGGATTATATACTGTCTATCCCATGAAATAAAATGCCTGTCATCCTGTCAGCAAGTTTCCTGGAAAAATGAACAACTATTGAAATCAGCTTGTTCTGGTTAATCCCAGCCCAGTAAGATTTTGGGGGGAGGGGAGAAGAGGAAGAGTACAGGGGTGTGTGTGACATTATGCCTGCCTTACATTGTTCCTGTACTGCATGTTCTCAGTTGGAGACAATAATTTTGACAGGCAGGCAGGTGGTACTATTACATTGGCAGTACCATATCTGTCACAGTTAATGTATTCTCAGATTGAAATAACTATACTTTCTCTTGCTGGTCAAGGTTTATCTCGCAGCAGAGCACGTCTTCATCCATGTTTCAAAACAGTGTCCTGTCTTGCAATTACCATCTTGTTCATGTGTTGGCTTATGGACTAGCGTATTGATACATGCTGCATTTATTTCTGTGAATAATGAAACAAACACCTGTAATGCAACTTCAGAAAGAATCTAGAAGGAAGTTATTCTGCCATAGCTGCTGTATGATTGACTAAGTTATCCATCAAGAACCATCAGAGGTGCCTTGGAGACATCCATTTGAGATGTCCATGTAGAGCTGTCTGATAAGACAGAAGACCTACAAGAGACCTGTGGCCTTATGGATAGGCAGGTGACAGCCAGGTGGGATAGATACCGAAGGGCATCTCCAATGCCATCAGACTCTTATACACAGGCAACTGAATAAGCCAGTGGGGAGCACAGTTACTGGGATCAAGAGAAAGGCTTATGTCAAACTAGATAATCTTTTGGTTTGCCGAATGGCTCCCCAGACTAATAATCCATCTTGTACTCTTCAGCATGTCCTGCAATATCTGAGATATCCATGTGGTCAGGCAGACACAACACAGGACTCATGAAAGAGCAAAGAATTTCTCAAGTGGGGATGCTGTAGGGAAGTGAAGTAGCACTAGAAATCTGACCTTTGGGCAACTGAACCAATCGCCTAAATTTTGTCCTTATTGTAATGGCTTATGATACATTGATCATGTGGTTACACTTGAACATCTATGGGGGTCTACAAAAAGGAACAGAATATTACTGTGTATGTTGACTGAATCATAGAATCATAGAATGGTTTGGGTTGGAACGGATCTTAAAGATCATGTAGTTCAACCCCACTGCTATGGGCAGAGACACCTTCCACTAGATCAGGTTTCTCAAAGCACCATCCAGCCTGACCTTGAACACTGGCAGAGATGAGGCAGCCGCAGCTTCTCTGGGCAACTGCTTCTGTGTCTCACTACTCTGATAGAAAAGATTTCTTCCTAATCTCTAATCTCAATCCACCCTTTGCTAGTTTAAAGCCATTCCCCCTTGTCCTATCACTACATTCCCTTGTGAGAAGTCCCTCTCCAGCATTCTTGTTGGCCCCTTTTAGGTAGTAGAAGGCTGTTCTAAGGTCTCCCTGAAGCCTTCTCTTCTCCAGGGTGAACAAGCCCAACTCTCTCAACCTGTCTTCTTAGGAGAGGTGCTCCAGTCCACTGATCATCATGGCCCTTCCTCATGGCCCTCCTCTAGACTCGCTCCAACAGGTTCTTTTGATGCAGCCCAACACATGGTTGGCTTTCTGGGCTGTGAGTTCACAGTGCTGGTTTTTCATCAGGCAACAGCCCCATGTCCTTCTCCTTGGTGCTGCTCTCAATCCAACCTCTGCTCAGTCTATATTTGTGCCAGGAATTGTCCCATCCCAGGTGCAGGACCTTGCACTTGGCCTTGTTAAACTTCGTGAGGTTCGCACTGACCCATCTCTCAAGCCTGTCAATGTCCCTCTGAATGACATCCCTTCTCTCCAGCATGTCGACTGCACCACACATCTTGTTGTTGGCAAACTTACTGAGGGTGCGCTCAGTCCCACTGTGACTTTCTCGCAGTGTTTTCACTGTGTAGCACAGGAGTTAAAAAAAGCAAACAATGCATTGCAGGAAAACTGCTCAGAGTAATCATTCAGGTTAATTTAGGATGGTTTTGTTTTGCTTAACAAAAAGGAGTGTAAATTTTAAAATAACACGTTTCAGCATCTTATAGAATGGCAATCAATACTTCACACACCTTGTGTAACTGATGAATGTTTCTCCTGGAAAAAAAAGGTATTATTTAGTGCAGTGTGTTAGTAAAATGTTTCAGGTTTTACTTACAATGACTGAAGCTACTGCAGACTTTCAATGTGATCCTCAGAGAGGTGAGAAAGTGCAAGGAAACACAGATTGCTAAAAGAAATAAAATCTGTTTCTTCTTTTATTTCAGGAAAAAGACCAGCTAAACTAGTACATTTTTTAATTCAGTTGGGAATTCTCATTTGTAAATTAAAGCTATCTTAAAAAGATTATGTGGTAATTCTGTAATCATGCTACAGGACATATCACTTTCAGAAACATAGAGAGAAAAAGCAATCAGATTCATCCTTAGTATTCTACCCATCTATTTCAGTGCACAAACTTTAAGAACTGTAAGCCTCAGATATGCTCCTTTTTTTAGGTGAGGAGATATGACATCTTCCTAAAAATTTTAATAGCAGGTAAATTAGCTTTATCATTACTTCTGTTCATCCAATATTTCTTTGCTCTGATTTTATCCGTAAGTCACTTTGAAGCCAGCCGATACGGGCACTGATGTTTGGCTATTGCTAAACATGGACCATTTAACTCTGACTCATCATAACTAATTCAGTTGTGGTATCTAATTTGGGAACCTGGTTGCCTGAGGGTCTCTCTGTAATTTATGAATGCAATAATTGCTGAGAGGTGAAATGAATCAAAGATAATTACATAGATGTGAAGTTTTCATGTTTAATATAGGTAGAACATGGGAAAACAGAATAAAAAAATAAAAAAACCCCAACCCCACAGTAAATTCAATGCTGAAGATCAGTATTAGTGAATGAGTTTTCATTACACCATCAAATCAGGGTCTTCAACAAATAACACTGGTTGCTACTCTTCTTCCACAGCCAGTAACCTCCTGCTTCAGTCACTCATGTCACTCCAGTCACTCACAGCTCCCCTTCTCCTTCAAGCTTTCCCTTCTTTTTCCCACTTCTACACTTTCTGCAGGTGTTTGATGTTTCTGCCTAAGCATGTCATACCAGATAATGAGGCAACCAGAACCCAGATGCAGTGTGACTGCTTTACATGCATATGAGCCTAGTGCATGCACAAGTCTCTCCAGGGGAAGTGGTACTCTCAAATCTTCAAGTGCCTGAGTTTCCCAGACAGCTACCAGGAGAGGCTGGGTCACCTCCAAAGCACAGAGATCCTGCCCTAGCTATCTTTCTATAGGCTGTACAGGGGTTATAGATAGCCTCTAATATAGTGTGTGAGCCAAAGCAACTGAAAAATATAGAATTGGCCCCAGAAGACCCAGGTGAAGCTGGGCACTCCCATGCCCATTAGGGAGGGACTCTGATGGGCGTAGGTCAGAGGAAGACCTTGTTTTTCAGCCATACAACTGTCTGTTGTAAAACATGGAAAGTCTTGGAATAAGTTTCCTCCTACCCCTTGATGCCCTAAGAACTATGTGCACCTCCCTCTTGTTGCGTAGCTTTCTTTCCTTCTAGCTTTGATTCTGCATGACCTCCTGCCTCATGTTTGGCAGGAAAGGTGCAGCATACTCACAGGTTACAGGCATGTAACAGCTCAAAGCCTATAATTTAAATACAGATTTTAGAAAGCTCACGATTCCCCCAAATCTTTTAATGAGGAAAAGGTATTTGCAGGGAGCAAACACACTTGAATTCCATGAAGAAACCTGTGAAGTAAAATATATATTAGAATAAGTACATAATGATTCAATCTAAAATGGAATGTTAATTTCATGTTTCAGTATGACTACTTGGCTCTTTATTTTTCTCATTGTGTTGGAAGTTACACAACTTAAAATTAACCAGGACCCTGTTTAATTTTTCCAAGCCGTAACAACTTGTTCTACTGTAGTCAGTGCAAAAGCAACCTACAATATAAGTAGTTAGTTAAGTAAATCTTTCCTTAGTTTTAATTAAAAACAAGAAAATTACAAAGTAAAAGAGAAATATGGAATTTTGTTTGATTAAAGGCTCTGGAAATTGCTATCCAGAAATCTTACATGGTTGAATTCAGCTTTTTTCGCTTTTGCTGTCACTTCGATTGATACAGTACAGTGCAAGGAATCCCTGTTCCTCACTGGTAAGACACCACATGGTTTAACATCAAGGAGCATTTAATTTTGTATTTCTTAATCTGTAGATTTTTTTATTCATGAACATGATCCTCCTTCAGATTCTGCTTTTCTTGTCCTGTGTAGTATAGGAGATACAGCTGAATATATAGATATATATTTAAAAGAGAAATGTGAGTTATTACTTTATACCAATATATTTCATTTTAGCAACAACAAAATGTTTTGCTCAGGTTTCCTGCAAAGGGAAAATCCAGTCTGTGTGAGGAATGGATTCAACGAGAATAAAATACCTGCAGGCTGAGATAGAGGCATACTATATTTTTTCTGCTTTGTGATCAGATTGCAAGTCCCAGGATTTAGTGGAGTTTAAAAAGCACCCTGGTGCTCATCATCTGATCACCAGGCAGAAGTAATAGAGTAAGCCTTTTTCTTATTCTGCTGAAACCAGTGATCGTGACAATTGTCAAAATGTGCCATGTGAGTGTATATACAATAATTCAATTAATTACAAAGAATATTTGCTTGACAATAGCACTACTGTCCTGATGAGGCTTTATACATTGAGACAAATCCTGTGTTGAGGACTGAGTGTCACACATACTCAAATGGCTTTTGTTGCCTTATTTTCATACTTCTTTTACTTAAAATACCATGAGCACATCATATTCCAGGAAGGTGGTATTAGTCAAGGCTTTAATATAATTGCCATAAAAATCCATGAATAACAATAAGGAAAGTGTTTTCATTCGTGTGTTGTTGTAATAGTTTTGCAGGGGGGAGTTTAAGCTCTGAGCTGTTTTTTTTTGTTTTGGTTTGTTTTTTTTCCTGACCTTCCTTTATTTATTTCTTACAAAATTAGCCCAAATTTACCTAGTTTTGAACATGACTGTGGATATCAAACAAAGCAAATTATGCCCTTTTCTTTGTTGTAATTTTGTCTCTGTGGTTCAGTTCACAAGCCATTTCAGCAATAACAGACTAATACATTGCCATTTCTTAAGTGTAATCTGCATACCAAAATAAACAGAGACCACTAGGTGGAGATTTTACATTTAATTGCAATATATATCTATATATTTTAAGTTAGAATAAACATTCATTCACAATAGCCCATTTCTTTTTCATTGAGAAACCAAAGTGACAGAATTTTGCTGAACTCGTGAAAGTTGTGAGAACAAGAAGCAGCACCCAAGATTTATGTTGGCAGAGTACTGTGATGTTTTTCAGACAGTCATTTGAAACACCGTGAGGTTCAACTTTGGCAAGGTTAGACTTGATTTAGGATGTCACACCTTTAAAAGCGGCTTGGTGTAACAATGAAAAAAAATGGTGAATTCTTATCTTCACAGAAAAAGATGTTTTCATTTATCAAATGAAACCTGCAAAATCTCCATAAGGGGCATTTGAGTACAGATCTTCTTGGGAAGAGTCTCAAGTGAATTGTTTATCATTAATCTTCATGAATTAAAACATGGTTAGAAAACAAGATGTTTTATCATGCTTCATAACACAATATGTAAGTGTAAGGAAAATGTGCAAATGTAAATCTTTGAGAGAAGAATCCAAGATTAGATTTAGTTACATTGCTTTGAAATTCAAAGGAAGTTTAGATTTTATGGAAACTACAGAGGAAAAAGAAAGATTTTTTAAGTTACCAGTAGCAAAAGATAGCACAAATAATTGGTTTTGGTACTAGTTTATTAATGCATTTTATTTATAGTCAATGGATTCTTTGAATAATCAAGAAATATGCTCAATTGAACAACTCAGAAAAAAATGTGTTTATTAAACACTTCACATTCTCAGTATGGTTACTGTAGGTTTTCCACAGATGCTATGACCTTCCTCAGACTCTTTCCGATGGGACCTAGTAAGGGTGGAAAGGTATTTCAGCTCCTTCCTACTCCACCCATTGCTTCAGCGCTCACTGTCTGGAGTGTGGGTCAAAGGGTGATGGCACCAGCTCTGATGCCAGCAGCTGCCTTCCATGAGCTTGACTGAAACAGCAGTCAATGAATCACTGAATACACAAAGTTCTTTATCTTCCTTGCTCTGAGCCAACGTACTAGCAGCAAAAACTAAATTTTCTGCTAGCAAACCCAGCTAATTTATTTCCCTGGACGCTGTAAACACCAGCTGCTAGCTTTTATAAGAATACAAGATTATATATTTCAGGTGCTGCTTTACTTGGTAAGAGTCATGAAGAATGGTTAGAAGACTTCATGTCTCCCTCCCGCATACAGCAAGCTCTGCCTTACATGGAATTTTCTGTTCCAGTCATCACAGTGATATCTGCATGGGAAATCATCCAAGTACTAAAATAGTCTTTCAGTTTTCTAAAAGGAGGTGCTAGGTGTCTGCTGGTTGGATCCAAGGATTTCCAGTTTAGATCATGAGGTCCCTGTAGGAATTCTGAGAAAAGAGATGTGATTCTAAACAGTTTTGCAGTTTCAGGATTGTGGTTTAGTTTTAACAGAAACATACTAAAGATAGTCCTGGCATGTAAGACACCTATGGGAAAGTGAAATCCAAATTTTGATCCAGATGTGATAAGCATGGGGAGTTGGCAAGCGAGATACCTTCATGAAGATATTTGAAAGTACTACAGAAAGAAAAGAACGTGGAGGAAAACAGAGAGATAGAAAAGAAAGCTACTTGATTACTGAACAATACCAATATGAAACAAAAATAATGCTATCTAAAACCTGATGAGCTGCTTTCAGAGATAGGAGAGAGAAATCTTTCAGTCAGTTGATGAGAAAAATAACAAAAAGGTGAAGAACTGTGGCAAGCAATATTTGATGTTAAAATGCCAAATGAATGTATTTTAAGGTTTCTGTCTCATGAAAGGCTGACCTTTACTGCAAAGGCAGTAGCATTTGATTTGATATTTTCCATGGAGAAGGCAAAATTCATGAAGCACTCATACCTTTCTTGAGCTACTGGAATATGTGGAATAGTGATTGGATGAGACTTTGAAGAGCTGAAGTTTAGATTCCACTTCCTGTATTTTGGAAGGCTGGTTGCTCAATGGTGTCCAAAAGGCAATCAGCTATTTAAAAATGGCAGAATAGGGGTGATAATGTACTCACAGTTTCTGAAGTCTGCGTAGTCCAAAGAATGCTTTCCTTGATGCTGCCTGAATTCAGTTGTGTTGCAGAAATCCACTACAAGTAAAGTAACAAAGATGGGATAATCACGATTCATTAAATTCTTAGAAATGCAGATGTTTTATAATCCCATATTTATTCCCTTCTGCCATTTTAAGCACACTACTAAATTAATGCCTGGTGTAATACCACTGAAGTCAGATTCAATATTTCCCACCAGAACTTTCTAATGACTTCTTTGAGGCTATTCTGTAGGTGTCTTTTTTCCATCACGTGTCATGTCCTGTTTCTTGATTATGCATTTGTAATAGAAGAGCGTAGGATGTAAAAAATAAGGTACAAAATAGAAAGCACAAGAGACTGTGAAGAAAATCCAATACTGTTCCAGGCTACAGATATATTATTTTGAATTTTATGCAGTGTGAAGCATCACTACCCATCCTTAGCACACTTATACTGACATATATTGCATTGGCTGGTGCAACTCCGATGGGAATTACTGGCATGTATATTTTATTTATATAAAATTGGTTCTAGCTCTCTGCCCACTCTTCAAATGATACAAGCCATTCACATGACCATTGTTCTTGCAGGCTGCTAACCACTTTTGGATGGAAGGCAGTTTGAGGTATCATTAGCAACTGTCAAATAAAAGGCATACGCCATTCAGTCAGAAGGAAGAGCTGAACTTAAATGCTGTGTATTTAGGGGATGCATAAAGATTTATCTTAAGTCTGGTATATGAATTCCTACCCTTGGATCTGTCCCTATTTTCTTATGTAGACTTCGTACATGCTAGCTCTGTATGTATGCTTTAATCTTTTAAGAATTTACCTGAGGTATAGGGCTGGTGATTGATTTATTTTTTTTTGTCATTAACAACAGCTGTATTTAAAAAAAGGGCATCATTATACCTGAAGATTTCATATATATGTGAATGTCTTCCTTCTTCATAACTCCATGAAGGTTAGACTAGTTCCCACAGGAATTTGAAGGAAGCTGTATTGAAAGCTCTCCAAGTCAAATTCCAGTAAAAACACTATCCTACTATATAAAGAACACAGAAAACACATGGATAATTGCTTGAAAACATGGAAAACAGCTTGGGGGAAAAAAAAAGGTACCAGTGATCTGTGAGAGAATTGCCATGTACACAGCTACTTGCATAATTTCATAATTGGTTTTCATGGCATCTTAGCATCAAAAAAAGAAAGAAAAAAAGGAAAAAATAAAAGGATGCTTTATTTAACTTTTTAAAACAGTTAGGTGCAGTTTCATGACAACACACTGCCTTTCAACATAAGGTGGCATGTCGGATTAGACAGGCTTATTTTCTGCTTACTGATTTTTTGGTGGTAGGGAGCAAGACTAAATCTCTGTGTACTGCATATAAACCAGTCTGCATCTGTGCACATCTGGCTATACTGGAAGACCAGCCTGATTGAAACATAAATTTCAAAGGCAAATGCTGTGCTATATACTGTTCAAACAGTGATCACACAGCTGACTGTATATTGATTTTGTTCATTCAATATACTGCAGGACTTGTAATAATTTAATAAACTGTCAAGATACTCACATTTTCTTCACCTTTGTACACCTGCTGCAAACTTCTGGAAGAGAATGGACCTGGTTGTGTACAAGTGACCTAAAAGTAGTTGATAGCTGATGCTGAGATTGTTAAATTAACTGGTCAGTGTTGCAACTGTCAAAAATCAGACCTTATATCTGGGCGCAGCTGACAGAGCATCAGAGCCAGGAAAGGACTCTGGGCACATTCCATGATGTTTCAAATTGGGTGTAGTACATTGGGTGCGTTACCTTGCCTGTGAAACCCCAGCTTTGTCACCTGTCCTTATTGTTTAAATTCCAGGCTGAAGCTTGAGGGCCTGCCTGGGATTAGCTGGGAGAACACTGGCTTCCCTTTGGTCTGTTTGGAAAGTAAATTTACTTGACTGCTTGAACAAGCTAGCTGAAGGCCATCAAACTTCATTGCCAAATTTTAGGACTGGCCTTTTTTAAATATTTTCCTTTGGTGATCCAGACAGATGTTTGGGAATTTATCATATTAACAAGTATTCAGCCATATAGAGATTTTGACAACCTGTAGGACTGGAGCTGGCGACATGAAACAAGGAGCTGTCAGTCATCTTTAAGAACCAATAATCCTGAAATTCCTGCTTTGGTAACGTCAGCATATTTGGTGGGTGCTCATTACCACAGTGCTGGCTGCACAACCGGTGATCTTTAGAGAGTGGCCTGGGGCTGGCAGGCGTTAGGCAATAGGAATGACAAATACAAATAGCAATCAACTCACCTAATTATAAACATCTACAGTGCAAGAGGCAAATCTCAGCTAACACCCCAAGCTCTCTTTAGAGGAGAGAAGTAAACATGTTCTGTGTACTGTTCATATGACCTGTATTAGATGACTGGTTTACAGACACATACGGACACATGTTTTGTCAGACAAATTCCACACTGAATTGGGCTTTGCAGCAAAATGCTCACAGCATTCACTACATACTAATAAATTACCTGGTAAACATTTTCTGCAGTCTCTGGATGAAGAAAGCCCACACTTGGTAGCACAGCACTATGCCAAGTGTATTTAGGCCTCTATAAAACAGCTTTATGCTGGAGAGCAAAGGGAACTCTATGTAGAGAAGGGTTATGTTACTTGAAACAAGTGGAACACACTTTAGATTAACAGCAGAACATTCCAGCTCTGTTTCCATGAGCTGGAAGTTTCTGGGTATTGATGGTGACCTGGAAAAAGGAATTTTTGTGTGAATGGCTTACATATGACTCACCCAGTATGTCTGATCAAATGGAGTGTCATTCTGAGACCTCTTTTTAGAAAGGGATTCCATGTCTAGATGCAACCCCAAAAAATAACCTTAGTAGGGTTCACTTATCTGGAAGTCTGTAGGACATTATGCTGCACTTCCTAGCACTGCAGTGCTTTACATGTAAAGAAAGCAAACGTAAGTAAAACATAAATCAAGTTTAATATTCTACTGTCCATAACCTACAATAAGAATAACTGAAACAGGCCGTGTACTTGATGCATATATGAATTTAGATATACAAACGGAAACATCTGAGAAACAGTTTCTACTGGAAAATGCAGATTTGTTCAGGTCACCCCACTCCACTGAGAAACTGGATGCTTTGATTTTTTGATTTTAGTGCAGACCAGAGGGAATACAGCATCTGAACCTGCCTCTTGCTTGCCAAGACATTGTCCTTGTTTTCTGGGATTTAAGGGAAGGGTTTTTTGGGTACCACAACTTGGCAGTCCATCTGAAGAACTGTCCCAGAGCTGTAATGGTTTGCGCTGAATCTTCTGAGTTTATGGCTCTTCATCAGCAGGCAGGAAGAAATATTTTAATATTTTAGAAGGGATCAACATAAAGCATTTCAAGATTTATTTATTTTTTTTTTACTGTTTATGTTAATGGGAAGACTTTCTTTTTTCTTTTGTTCCTGAGGGGGATGAAAACAAACACAGACTTTCCAGAAGCTTCCAGAAATGTAATAACTATTTTCCAGCAACTTTATAGAGCTGCAACATGGCACTAGCAAGTGCATTTCATGTTGCATTGCTCTGCTGTGATCTGGTGTGCATGCAAAAAGTTGTAGTAAGGTAAATGTGTTCCCTGAGTGCATCTGAAATTCCAGATATCTCTATAATTATAGCAAGTACATGTATGCAGTGAAAAGTCTTAGAAGTGTAAAATAGTTTAAGGATAGTAATAAAGGCATTAGTATTAAGTTAGAATTCATCTGATAAATCCAGATAATTGGGCTTTCCATGAGCCATATCAAAGTTACTTGCCCAGTCACTATTGCTTCCTATGAGAAGTGTCAACATTTGTCAGCTATACTTTTGATTATCTATCTATCTATCTCTCTATCTATCTATCAGAACATTAATTCTAATTTGTCAGTAGGGTACATGTGTTTTCTTATATGGAATGGAACCAAAATGGGTTAGTTTTATTGTCTTTTCTGCTGATTATAAGTAGCAATTAGAAACTAAAATTAAGAAATCTCATGTAAATTGAGTATCAGAAGCGTGCGAGCCTATGAGCACAGCAGAAAAAGAGAGAGAAATAGAAAAATCTAATGTTGATACAAATGTTAGAAGGTATGCTTATAAAAAGAACTGAATTCTAAGGTGGAATGATTAATGTAGCAGAGAAACTCATACTGCAGTACGTGGCATAGCATGGTCAGCTACAAATTGTCAACAGTGAAAAATCCACACATAAGAATGGAAGTGTTCTAGGACAAGACTGAAAGACAGAAAGTGTCTCAGTAAAACCAGAAAGTTTACATCAGTTTCATCAAATTAATACGTTTGGTAATCTCAAATTTCAGGCAAAAGCTTTATAATAGATCGTTAATGGACTAGGTAAATGTATAGATGATTGTATAAATCATATGAGATTTGAGAGAAAATGTTATAATTTATAAAGCTTAGACTTTTTTTTAATAGATTTTTTTCAGAAGGTGGGAATCTATTATATATAGAGAATATCAGTCTTTGGGGTAATCGGTGTTAGTACACCACAGAGTAGTTTGGAGCTAGGAGTGGAACGTAGGTGAACAGTGAACAGGAAAAGTGCAATGTGGAAAGCCGTAAACACAGATGACCTCATCCAAAGATGGTAGCTGAGGGGTAATGGTAAAGAAAAAGGAAAGAGGCACAGGAGGATTATTTGAAATACTCAGACAGAAGAAAAGTGAAAGAGATACAAGAACTTCACTTGGAGGCATTTGGGGAGGGAGGATACAAGGCAGGAAATGACAGTGGTGTCGACACATTATTTTCTCACCCAACGTGCTTCAGAGTCACAGAAGTCAAATGTGATACAGATGGAATCAAGCTCCAAAATAGGAATAATTTCTTAGCCAAAAAAGGAGATTGTTCTTGTAGATCTGAGTTCCTCATTGATCTTTTGGATTGAGTAGGCATGGAGATCAGTAAGGCAGAGAAGAATGGTGGTGTGATCACCACCAAGTGCATGTGTGCTTATGCACATATACCAGCATATCTGAGACCCTTACAATACTTGAAATCCTCATAGAATAAGAATTCCTCACTTTACTGGTAAAAAACCTTACCGAGCATAAGTACCTCTACTTATGAGCAGGAGTCCATGCACCCACTTTGAAGGATTCCCCATACAGATATGGCATGATTACCCACTGTCCACAGCAGAGGATGGGATTCCACAGAGATCTCACCACTGGAGTCTGCCTGGGGCATCCAGACACCCTGTCAGTTTTCTTTGCTGACCAACATGGTGTAATTCCCTCATTCACCGAAGAAAGTATTCAATTACACTGAAAACCTCAGACTTCTCAGGATTGTGGATCATCTGCTGACTATTAGTGATTCAGTGTCTATTAGCCGGAGGAGCACATCCCACAACCAGATTGTGTTTCACCACAGTTCTCTTCATCTGCACCATTCTCACAGTCATTTATTCCATCACAATGAAAAGCCCACATGGAGGCAAATGGGCATGGAAATTACCCCTTTTGGCAGATATAACCAAATGAAATGTCTTCCATCGGCAAGACTTCTGAGAAAATATGAGAAGATATTTCCTCTGTAGTAGAATAAGTTTCAAATTAGAAAGGCCTGATAAAACTGCAACCACAGCATGTGACAGAGTATGTTCCTTTTCACTTTAAAGAGCAGTATACATAATTTTATTTCTGCCTCTTGTATTACAGTGTCAGCTACAAATGGTTTCCCAGCACTGAAATTTAGAAGGCACAGCTTGAAGTTTCTGGGTTTTTGTAATTCTCTCTTTTCCATCATCTGCAGGACACATTGCCAGCCAAAATGGCCTCGAAGGTGCAAGCATTACGTATCAGAACCCTGCAGCATGGACATGGATGGACAGAGAACAAGTATTTGGATGCTCCTGGATAGAGGAATTAGAAATGTTACGTAAAGAGAAAACTTCCAGCTGGAAAATGTGGAAAGCCATTTCCCATGGCAAAGGCAGCTGGGAAATAGGGAAGTGTCCGCTTACACATCTGGGAGGTAAAACAACTAAGAACACTTATCACACACAATTACAGTAAAATCTTTGAGCAATTGTCAAATCAAACCTTGGCATGAATCTGCAAAGTTGGTGTCAGATTTATAGCCCTGTAAATCACTCATTTAGACAAGCTGTTCAAAGCAAGAAAATAGTTTTTATTTCCTCTATTGGCGCGCAACAGAAATGACTGGTTTTCTGCAGTACATTTGCAGAAAATGTGCTCTATTGTTCCATTACACATAGAGAGCATATGTTCATTTACAAAACCACTTTTTTCATTTCACAGGGTTTATGGGAGCTTTTATGGCCAAGAAAAGCTAATGAAAGAGTGCTAAAACTACAAAAAACCTCAAACCAAATAAACTAGGAAGGTTCTTTGTATCCTACAGAGCTGATTCTGGTTTTACTCATTAGCATGTCTTTGAAAAGTGAATTTCAAATTTGACAAAGCAAATTTGATTATAATCATAGCTGAAGATGTCGAAATGTCCATAGACCTACCTTGCAAAGGCAGGCATCCTAACTGCAGACACATGAGACTCCTATGGGATATATAGCAGATTAAAATTAAACATACAAGATAAAATTATAGGGACAAATGACAAACAAAGTAAAGTAATTTAATTCCTATGAGGCTGATGGACAATTAAGGGTTATTTATAGAGTATCAGCAAGGATGGAAGAAATTGGATGGAAGAAATTCAACTAAATGGTGATCTTTGAAAACTGAGTATGTTTTACTCTAACACTGTCCTAATAATACTGCTTTTTATACGATACAAAGAATTGAGGTTGAGACATTATGACTGGAGATGAAATACATAGTTGATTCCAAACACAGGCTTGAGATCCAAATTCTACTGCTTTTGGAAATCTCATCAATATATGCCTTGCCTTTTAAGTAATAGATCTCTACTATTCTCTTGTTACAAAACTTGTAAGATGGATGAAGAGTTTTAGACTGGGTTTTGTTGGGATCCACTGTGTGGATAAAACCAGGTAGTTTAGACTGGTTAAACTAAAAATCTTTGTATATCAGTATTTTGAATAATGTTACAATTAGACTCTTCTGGTTTATCAATGTCCTCATGGTAGTGCCAATATTTTTAGTTCTAACTATTTTTTTCATGTATCAGGTATTGCATGAAGGATGGACTGGAAAAACCTTTCTTTTTCTATTCATTCAGGGGCACAAAAAGCAATTTTTCAAAGTAAATTTATATGTTCAATATGGCCTGACAGTCCCTTTTAAAGAACTGAGCGTGTCCATGACCTCTCAAGAGAAACAAGGCTTTGAAAGAGTGCACATAGCAGAGCTGAAAATAAATCTTAAGTCTCTCTTCACTCTCAGCATTCACTTAATTGCCCTCACAGACGAGAAATCAGCTATTATCCATGCAGGAAGGACTTGATCTTTTAGTCTTCACTTTGAGTCTCTAAATTTATTTTAACTTTTCTTAATTTGTTCTTTTATCAAGCATAATGCATTTACTGCTTTTATGGCTGCAGTTGTTCCTGACACACTTTCCAGTAACGCTGACACACAAACAACAGTGTCATCTGCTGGGTATTCACATCCATTCTCATCAACGTCTGCAGTATTATGTGGAGCAGGTCCATAAGACTTCTGATTTACTACCCCATGGACAGGACTTTGGCAGATGAATAGATATAGGTAAAAGTAGAAGCTTTTTTCAAAACAGGCATGCCATAAAAGCAGTTCTTTATTCACTCTGTGATAAAATTCAATATTCAAGTTTTTCTCTGTGATGGAGTTGCTCCTTCCCTATTTACTACAAGATTTCCCCCATCTCACACCATAAATTTCTGAGTGGCAAAAATTGACCAAACCATATCATGTATTACTGAGGATGAGCTAGGTTCATGCAACGTGGGCACAGTTCTCAAACATGTCACTATTATTCAATGGGCTCTAATGAAACAAGTATAGAAATTGATTGCAAACTTGGTAGTGCAGGCGAGGAATGATGTCTCTTTCAGTTACTGTGGTTGTAAGGACAGTTTTATTTAAAGCAGAAAACCTGAAACATTCTCTGCAAATGTCCAACTTGTGCAAAAACTCTCCTTTGCAATATGACAGATCCAGAGATTTCAGCACTGGTTAAAACTGGTCTAGTGAAAGACCCTTGTTGAATCAACACTGCTTGGTGCTGTTGTAACACACATAATTAAGGCACATTTCAAATGATAACAGAATGCATTTTTTTTTTTGATCCTATTATTACTGCTTCCAGGTCACTGTGAGAGCAGAAAGGCCAGCTTGCTTTGTTTAGCTTGAAAATTGCTGAAATACTGCTGAGAGCTCGGTGGGATCACAACTGTTGTTAAGTTCCTTAAGAAGAAAGAGATGGAAAGAAAGAAAACAAGCAAATCAAATGAATCATAAGCACTTATGATTAGCAAACATTTTCGGAAAATGGAAAGAGAAGTCTTTACATTTCTGGATGGTGTTTAATGAAGGCATGCACTAAAACATACACAAAAATATTTACTTGTGCACAGATCTAAGTTTTCATAACCATTCTTTTCCACCAGTGTGTTTTTTCTAGCTGGAAAAGAAAGACTTGTGTTTTGTCCTGGTTTTGGCTGTGATAAAGTTAATTTTCTTCTTAGTAGCTGGTGCAGTGCGGTGTTTTGGCTTTAGTCTGAGAATAATGCTGATAATACACTGATGTTTTAGTTGTTGCTCAGTAGTGCTTGCTTTAGGGTTCACGCATTTACTATGGTGACAGTCCCTTCATCCACATTGCTCCACAGCAAAACAACATCCCTGAACTCCTTTTATCAACGACTGGATCCTTTACCTGGTTATTCTTTTCCCTGGTTGAGAAGTGAGTCACACTATAATTTGTACTCAGTAGTTGTATGACACTCTAAATATGATTGATTGTCACACTTATAATAGCTAGGGTCTTTTATTGCCAGAACTGAACTACATTGGTACTGTTATTAAAGTCTGAAATGTAAATCCCTTCCTGACACTTCCTACTCACTGAAGAGGTCCTATAGCTCCTGTGAAGAGCAGTTCATCATAAAAAGAAAAGACTTAAAAGTCTGCATTTAAATATTTTATCCTTAGATTTGTCACACATAGAATCTCTAGGCAGTGATATAAAGCCTGAAATCACTGTTAAAGATACCTATTCTTTCAGCTGCATCAGAAGATCCTCCTGAGCTTTACGATTTGGACTGGAAGTCTTATTTAGGCGTTGAAATTTCAGTCACTAATGTTTTAGACACAGTTTGGCTAATTACCATTAATTACAAAGTTATGTTTCTGATTTGAATAACTTTCTTTCCAGTCAGTGGCATGCCAGTTTTGTTTCTCCAGCATGCCTGGGGTGCTGTATAATTACTTTCCAGAGGTCTTGGCATGTGAGAGTGACTGTGTGTTTCCTTCTGGCTGGATGACCTTGTGTCTCAGTGGCCTGTTGGGAAGGGTTTTACGAATAAATCCAAAAAAAGGAGCTATTTCTGACAGCCTTTAGAGGGCAGTAAGATACCATCTTTTTATGCAGAATCAGTTTATTCACGCTAAACACTAAGGGCACTTTTTGAAGGTTAATTCGCCATTCAGCCATTCAGTGATCAATAGTGTGTATAATCAAGTGATGTTTCTCACTCTTTTGGAGTGGATCACATATCTGTTCTAGGAATTTTAGAGTACATACCTAAGGAAGCCTAAACAGCCTGTAATTAATACCTGTTTTACACAACAGATGTTTTCCCCAGGCATAACTGTGTCCTATGGCATTCCCAAAGCTGCTATAATGAACATGTACATTAGTAGACGCACTTAAGAAGAAAGAGGGCAAAACCCTCTCTGATCTCTGATCAGTCATTCTCCTCATATTTCTGTACTGCTTGTAACACAGTTACGTGAGGGCTGTGAGGACTTGTCCATATGGGAAAAATATCTCTGATTCACATCTCCTTCCCCCAAATTTTTGCTTGTACATGTAGTTTTCCATCCTTTGAGCTGGAACCTGTTCAGGATGGAAGCTGCACTGCCTTGGAGTGCCCAGTCATCTTGGGTTCAATCCCTCTCTGGAGTAGTCTGAACTAGTCTGGTTTGGCTAAAGGGAACAAAGAATCTGCTGTTAAATCGAGAAAATTTCTGCCAAAATTAGTTCAAGCCTTTTTGTCTGCTACTGGTAGGGAGTGTATGGAAAAGCAATTTGAAAGAATAGTAAAGTGGATATTTGTATTTTTTTTCTGACAGTTCAAAATAAATAAAGATACATTTCCTGGTGTATAAACAGGAAACATAGCAAGGGATGCTTTAGTAATAAATTATTTCCAGCTCTTGTTGAAATCAAACTTGTAACAATGAAAGCAATGCATTAATCTGTTTAATGAAAAGGTGAGTAATTGCGTGCATTTTATTAACCACACTGTCCTAAAATAAATGTTGGAAGCATAATATAGTTAATGTTAAAATGAAAAAAAATCTTTATATGAGTAAAATTTCCTTTGGCAATACAAAACATAATGATTTAGAAATAGCTATTTTTGAGTAAAATTCAATACATTAAAATACTGCGTATTTCACTCCACCATAACAGGGTGTCTACAGAACAAATAATATATTCTTTAATACTGATTCCCTGTCCCAAACAGACTGACAATTTTGGAAATCTCTTTTCTTCACAGCAATTAATTTGCTGATTCAATTTCTTATTTGGTACTTTAAAACCTGCCCTTTGGTCATTATTAGAAAAAACTTCTGATTTATGAAGGAATTTTCACAAGTTGATAAATGACGATTCATGAGCTAATTACAGTGAGAACGATTTATTCACTTTTCTGCAATGCGTCAGGAATTACTAGGACTAAAAAAACAATTCTTAGAAAAGAAACTGTGCAGAAACTGAAAAGTCTCAATTCTGGGAAATTTTTGTAAATGAAATACTGTAGCTTCTACTTGCATATTTTTATATTCAGTGTTTCTATAGGAAAGAACTTTTCTCATAGAAGCATCTTTTAGGCAATAACTTCTGAGATTCAAAGTGCTCTATCAGGTGTACATCAGCATAATTTTATTATACTGATGCTGAAAGGATTTTCTTGGCCAAATTACCACAATTTTTCTTGCAATAGAGAAATATTTATGAAAATATTTATGTAAACATTACCAAGCAACAACTGAAAACATCGGCGTTATCAGCGCTGTTCCTAGGCTGAAAGTCAAAAACACAGCACTGCACCAGCTACTAAGAAGGAGAAAAATGACTGCTGCTGCTGAACCCAGGACACTACGTTAAATACTTTTTTTTTCAGCTAATATGTAGGCAATGTGTTATGATACTGGTGTGAAGCTAGCTGGCATAATAAACAACAGCAGTTTATCACAGCAGGTACTTTTTCAAGAAGTGTCAGCTTATCCTTTAATCATACATTCCATGAATTTCATTTCATCAAAACTCAGGTTGGACAATTCTGTCATTTTATAAAATCAAATTTCCTCATGGAATGTGCTATAAACATATTTTTCCTAAGAATATTTTTTTCAAAATCATGTAAACAGAAACTTCTTACTGATTCCTTACTTAAGATAAAAGTCCTTGTTAATTCCTTAATGTAAATGAAAGTTCTTTACTGTCTCTCGACAGGCAATCAGACTTATAAAGAATTAAGCAAGGAGTGGTCTTACCCTGGATTTCTAATGGAGAAACAACATGAAGCAGAAATGGCATTGCTGGCAGTCTGAAGTCAGTGAGAGTAAGAGAAAGGCAATAGTATGTTTATGGCCATGAGCAGCACTTCTGCCCTGAACACCTTAATAGCTTCTCTTGTAAATAATCTCCAGTTCAGCTATGTGTGGCGGTGGACATTCTCATAGCCTGCTGGTTCCCAGCTCTAAAGGAGAAATCTCGTGTCATCCATCAGGTTGCTGGCAATTATTTGAACCATAGGAACAGTTTCTCTGGCTCCTGGATTACTACTGCTTTCATTTGAGAGTGTAAGGGACTTTAATTTCACTAGATTCATGAGTGATTTCTGACAAGGTAATTTTGGGTCACATTTGCAGCCGACGCAAATGCACAGATTTGCCAACATTTCAACATGGAAGATGATTAGTTGGAGTTGGCAGAAAGGTCTGAAGGCTCTTGGCCACCACAGTAAAATTACATGTATGTCTTGCCCAGCACTGACTCTCCGTTCCTGTTTTCTATATACTGTCCACCCAGGCACTTGAAGAGTTCCTAGCCCAAAAGAAGAGATGGATGCCACTCAGATTCAGCAATGAAAATGAAAACTACAACTGAGAATAGTAGCCATGCAGCTGTATGTGGGGATTACACGAAAAAGCAAAATAGCATTGGTGAATGCCCTTGCAGTTTCTTGGCATCCTGTTCCTTGAGTATACTCAGCAAGTTGTCTGCTCAGAGGACTGAGATGCAATCAGCTACAAGTTGCTGGCTGCAAAACAGCAGAGCTGTCCTGCTTCCCACTCTTCTTTGGGACTGTGCTACAGATAACACACTGGGGACCTTTTTGGGGCCTTCACAGCAGTTGCAGAGATAATTCCTTGCCTATGGTACAGGTGAGACTGATCACTAGGAGATCACTAGGAAATCAGCAGGAGACTTTCATGCCAGTGCTTACTTGCCATCATATCTGTGATGAAAATGGCAACTACCTATTACCTGAGGTAATGACAATTACCTACTACCAGTCGTGGCTGATTTTGCTGTCCTGATGTAGGAGT
Source organism: Psittacus erithacus (assembly GCA_009867235.2). Classification (NCBI taxonomy): domain Eukaryota; kingdom Metazoa; phylum Chordata; class Aves; order Psittaciformes; family Psittacidae; genus Psittacus; species Psittacus erithacus. The sequence continues at coordinate 24,610 of WYDI02018858.1, read as the reverse complement.
CTGCCTTATACCTTAGTGTAGAAGATACTGAGTATAAATATAAATACTGAGCCGTGTACCAAGTTGCATTTTTAAACGCTGCATATAATACAAGGTAGATAATACATTCAGGCTATATGCTCATCTCTGCACAGGTGAAATAGTGTACAGAGGACTTCTGTATAAACCTCAGACCCTCCAGATGTATTTTTCTCCATGTGGCCAGTTTCTCATGACTACCAACCTTTCTTTTGATTCCATGTACCCTTTTCAAAGCCACATGTAGCCATAGAACAAGGTAAAAAGGTTACTGAGGACTGAAAAGACCTCTACCTTTGCATCCTAAGGGCTAGTGTTCAGTGTGGGATGTAAAATAACAACATAGGACTGTATCCAGAAACACAGAGACGTGACTTTTTAAGGTCAGTTGTTCTTAAACTAAATCCTGGATATGACAAAGGTGCGGGCTGAAGTCAGCCCACGGTAATGCAGGGGAAGCCTTTCCCCACTTCAGGACCTACTCCCTAGCTACTGCTAGCACAGAGGAGAAAAATGATTGCAATGAGGCAACGTCTTTAAACGGAAAAGACAGATGTAAAAAATGACCAACCGGAGGTGAGGAGCGGGAATCCAGAAAAAAGAGCATCCATCACTTAGAGTGTCAACAAGACAGTGTTTTTGCCAGCGCTTCCAGGCACAGAGAGACCGTGGCAGAACTGAGCTCATCCTTGAGACAGGATGAGCAAAAGCAAGGACCAGGGAGGAGACTGGCATAAATGCTGTGTGTTGCTCAAGCAGGAGTTGGCTGATGAAGGCCTGGCAATGAACAGTTGGCAGACAATGAACTGCAATGTGTCCCTCGAGGTACAAGTGTAAGAAAGTGCTCAGGAGAATAAGAGGAGATGTTGAGGAAGCCCCTTGGTAAAACAGAAGGCAGGATATTCACTGTGAGTGTTAGGCATTTCATACTGAATCCCTGAAGCAAACACGAGATTCCTTTTGAGGAAATGCACCTTCAAGATGAGATTTTGAAAAACAAAAATGGAATCTTAAGACTTTAAGCCATTCTCCTAACATTTTGGCATCCATTTAGTGATGTTTGAATGTTGCTGGATTTGGGGCACTGCTGTTTTTCACCAGGCTGTGAGGAACAGCTATATGTTTCTAATAATATGCTGTTTGCTGTCTAATTAAAACTGGCATCAGGAAAGTGGCTGAACTGTCACAGGGAGAAATTGTTTCTATTCCTGTTTCAATCTGTTAAAAATAGAAAACAGATGTTTCCCTCAGTCTCTGCTGCCAAACTGCAGGGAACCCTGAATAAGAAAAGCATCTGTGATGCAGGCAGCACTGTAGAGCCTATAACCATGTCAGGAACAGCAATGTGGGCAGGATGCTGTCTTCTGCGGGGTTTCTAGGTTACCAGAGCCAGTTGATTTTGGTCTCTATTTTTTCTCATTTAACTTTGCTTTCCCAGTGTGTTTTCCCACACAGCAGTGTTTGTTGAGTTCTTGTGATGTGACTAGAACTAGTTAGGAGTTTTAAAGGGAAAGCATCAAAAAGGTTGATTTGCAACTGCTGGCTTTTTTTCTCAAATTGAAATCAACTACACAGTGATTCAGTTTAACTCCCTCCAGCACCTTCAGTATGCAGACTTGCAGGCAATTCCTCGTGATTATTTTCCCAGGGAGCTGTAGCCTTTCACAAGAAAACGTGTTTTACCTGTAGTTAAAATCCTTCCTGTCAACATTCACACTATGGAGTCTTCTGAGTTAATACGTGGTCTATCAGGTCAGCTCCCCTTGCAAAAGACACATTCTAGAGTGCTATCATCAGGTATTTCTCTTGCTCAGATAGTACAAGACTGCCTGAGGCATATTATGGCACTATTTTATCTGCGGTGCCATGGTTTACCATTTTAATAACTCGCCATGTGCAGGGAAAGTGACTTACTTTCAAGTTTCACTGTAGCCTGAGTGATGTTCCCTTAAAACCATGCTTGTTTGCTTCATTCAGTTGTTGCATTTATCTAGTATTATTTGTTTGAAACCCAAAATACAGCTCTGCTGGAAGAATAAAACAGTGCTGAAAATGACACATATATGAGTGATTTCTGAGGAAAAAAACATTAATTCTCAGTCTTTGTTTTCAGGAATTCCATGTGGGCATACTGTTTTTAAGTCTCAGGGTACTTAGCACTTAGAAGACAGCTTGTAGCTGTCAGCAAAACACAAATCTAATGCAAGCTCTTTTTAAACTGCTGGTTAATTAATCTAATCAAACTGAATTTAAACACTGGCTTCTTGAAAAGGTGAATTATCTGATGTTAATGCACCCATATGCTTGAAAATGCATAAAACACTGTCCCTGTCAAGAACAAGAGACAGGCCCACAAGGTCTTTGTGATAATCCCAACCTGCATTTTCAGTATCAAATATAGATCTTTGCAGTAACGTTTTTGACAGCCGTATGCATAAAAATTCACCAGAACCGTGTAAAAATGCAGCTTGAGGAATTAGAGCTATGTCCTTCCCTGAAAGGAGGAATAAAAGCAGTGCTTGTGCTTTTCACCGTGAATGATTCACGTGGCTGTTGTCAGCCCTTTCCTCATCCCCACCAGTAAACATTTCCAAGCTGTGCCCAGCAGAAGTGCAGTTGGGTACAGCCACTGCCTGCAAATGCAGTGGAAATGGTACTACTTTTACCTGTGAGGGGTTGAAGATCCTTCCACTGACTGTGAGATCCCCAGCTGGCATGGTCCAGGCTGGCAGTGCTGCCCATTCCAGCTAACAGTGGTCAGCTTATTCAACTGGCCAGTGATTATAGCCAGGAGCAGGGTGAGCTGGGCATGGGGGCCTCCTTTTCATGAGAGACATGGACAAACCCACAGGGCTTTTCAGTGCAGCAGATACATGGGGGAATCAGTCAATATTTACAAGCATTCCTACATGTTGCTGAAAGAAGGTGTTTGTCCTGCTGCATTTTTAGCGTGATAAAGCTCTAACCGTGTGCTGGGAAACACCTTGCCGTGAAAGGCAGCTGCATGGAGATGGTGTGCTTGTGAGACTCCTTGGTTTCCTGGTACACAGAGGGGGTCAGCATTTTCTTGTTTCGCCATTCTGATGCTTTCAGAATTCTGTAGGGTATGTGTCAGCTAACCTGTAAGTGCTCCTTTTGTTCTGTTATTTTATTTATTAATATTGTCTGCACACCTTTGCTCTGGACCATCTCTTGTTTCTGAGGTGCTTCCTAAGGATAATCAACCATACATCCATTTACTCTGTTAAAGCAACTAGTGATCCACCTCTGTGTCAGGCTATGCTAGAACCCAAACATTCTCATAATCTTTAATGTGACTTGCTAAGCCATGTAGCATTCCAAGCTTCCTGTTTTCCTTTATGGCTTCACAGGAGATGACAGTGTCTCCCCAGTGTCCTGCAAGATGAGCTGGATCAGGAGCACAGCTAGGTTGCAGGATTATGTTGGCCTCGGTGCTCCTGCTGACTTGCCAGGGCAGAGCTTGTAGCACGTGAGCTGCCTGAAAGCTGGGTAGCTTTAGGATAGTAACTCCTCACACAGGCTGTAAGGACAAGGATGCCTGTGAAGCGCAGTGCTGCTCTGCCAAGCAGAAATGAGAGAGGTGGTGAGAAAATGAAAGCAGAAATAGGTAGGGGATAGAAAGATCAGGCAGTTCCTGTCAACATTCACTGTAAAATCTTCCTCTGGTGTGGAGACCAAGGATTATCAAGCAAGAAGGGGAGCAAGACCCCTCTCACAATTTTTTAGCCTGTCTTTGTTGGCTATGAGTTAATAAAAACAGAAAAAAAGGATCTGTACAGTGGGAGACAATGGGAGAACCTGCCAAGCAGCAGAGGAATGCTGGCAAAGTTGAGAATTGACCCTTTTCTCAGTGAAATTTGGGCTTGCTCAGGTCTTGCAGGGTGAATGAGGGCTTTCACCAGGCATGATGCTGACTTCACTTCACTGTACAAATAACAAATGCGGATGAGGAATGTTTTTTATGGGAAGCTGACTGGTCAGCAAGCAGGGGGGAAACAGATGGGGTAGCACTGGCACATCTTGAAATTATGTTGTACTTTCAGAGCTCCAGGGAGGGATCAACTGGCAGGAGGAAGTAATTTATGAGCTACCCAGTTCTTAGTATTTCCACAGGCCAAGGAAAGCAGAAACAGTTTATGCCCAGAAAAGGTTGTTCCTTCATAACGTTATTGAGGCTGTGTGTAGCTCAGTCTTCAGTTTGCTAGAGAGGGGATGTGCCAACCAAAGCCCAGCCCTCAGTAGGAAGTGTGAGCAGGCTGTGGGATGTAAGCTAGAATAATTTGCACAATAACGGGGGAATCCAAGCCTTGAAAAGTCAGTGGAGATGTTCAAATTCTGCTGACCCTCAATGGCATGTAGTGACAAGACAAGAAGGAACGGCTTTATACTGAAAGAGGGTAGATTTAGATTAGATATAAAGAAGAAATTCTTCACTGTGAGGGTGGTGAGGCACTGGAACAGGTTGCCCAGAAGTAAGAACCATCTCCGGCAGTGTTCAAGGCCAGGCTGGATCAGGCTTGAAGCAACCTGGTCTAGTGGAAGGTGTCCCTGCCCCTGTCAGGGGGGTTGGAACTAGATAAGCTTTAAGGTCCCTTCCATGATTCTGTGAATTGTGAGTTCCTAACTAGGCGGAGATGCCACATATCCAAGATGGGATTTTAAAAAATGGTTTTTTTAAATTTATGTAGCATATAAGCAAGTAAAGCTGTAACCTGCTCTGTCAATCCCATGCTGAGGTTCATGTCATCCTTCACTCCTGGTCAGAGCTGGTTAGGTAGAGTCTTGTAAAAGTGTTCTTGTAAAAGGCACTGCAAATGTCTGTTTCCTCACTGAAGGAGGCAGTGGCTGGAAACCAGACAGGCTTACAGTGCCTTTTCCAGTACATCGCATAACTCATAAAGCTGCTGTGCTGAGCCAGAGGGTGCCCATGAGTGGCTTCTGGGGTCTACAATAGCTAGTGCTGCAGCTCCAGTTTGGGGAGCTGCTTGTGCACCTGCTTTGCCAGGGACAGCCTGTAAAGTAGCATCCAGTGAATGCTTCACCATACACAAGCATAGGTTTACTGTCAACCAGAGAGCCAGCAGGTCAGAAAAAAAATTACTTGCTGGGTAACACAAAAGACAACTGCTAGAAATATTCCAGACACACTGGTGTTACGATAGGCTCGTTCGAAAGCTGGTCTGTGGCTGTTAAGGGAACAAAAGTCCTCCCTAGTACCTGCTGCTGAACAAGAAGTTTTGTGCCTTATTCAGTGCATTGTACTGTGAAAGAAGCCAGAAGAAAACCACAAATAGTCAGAGAATAGGGTGAGCCCAGTGTTACAGTACTTACAGTAAGGTAAAAGAGAGTTCAAACTACGGGGCTAAGGTTTGGTACAATGAATTCCGAATCAAATGTGAAGAAAATGGTGTTCACTACACAGGGAAAATGAAACTTTATCCTCTGGCTGAATTACTTCAACTAAAGGTGGGGGGTTTATATAATTGCTGCTTTCAGGTTAGAAAATATTCAATATGTATCACAGTAATGCTTCTCCAAATATTGTACAAGCTATTTGGTTTACTGCCGGGAAAGCATGTAATGAAAATTAAAAATAGAGATATTATTTAAAAACAAGCAATCTGCATTCATTTGTTGATGATATTTGTTGAAATAAGAAGGGACATGAAATATATATATGGATTTTCTGAAAGCACAAAGTGAAATACAATTGATGATACTTGGACTATTTTTATGGAATATGGTAATAAGTGAAAACATTTGTGACATTAACTCAAAGATGATAAGAAATATTCAAAGAATTATGGAAGGACTTAACAAAATAGAGCCACAAGCTTAGATTTAAAATGTAATTGTCTGCAAATGAAACACATTAAAATGTTTTAAAAATATATTAATCTGGAAACAGCTGAAGGAAAACATCTGAAGCTGCTGAGAAGCTGTGCATAACTCACAAAGTCCCCAGGCACTGCAGAATGGAAATAAAACATCGATAAAAATATTTCAGACTGTCTCTGTGGCAGTAAGAGTAGTTTATTTTTAACAACCACAAAGAAACTCTTGGGAACTTACATTCCATTTGAAAACAGAACCTAGTGGGCAGTTGTTTGGGGTTATTTATCAGAGGTTACCTGTGTCGTTTGAATTTGCGATCCATCTTGTGACTTGACTGAAGCATCATAAGCTGGGTTGACTTCAGTTCTTCTGGATTTTAATTAAAGAGAAAGCAAATAGATTTTTGAAGATAAATTAAAGACATAACACTGGACCAACTGAGTTTACAATCAAAATTTAATCATTAGGCTAAACTGATTACCAAATGAACACAACAGGTAATGAACACAACAGGTAATCAACACAAACTTTGCAGTTGACTGTAGCGAGGATTGTATTATTTTGCTTTTAGATTTCAACTTCTTTTACCTACATGCCTACCCAGAGCTCTATCTGATATATTACATTTATACACCCAATGAAGGATGTTGGTTTGTGCTGAATATACAAACTTTACAGAATCTAAGTATGAGTACTGGTCTTAGACATTTGTCAAGGAAATATTTCTGGTTCTTTTCAAGGAAGCACAGATTTATAAGAGCATTTAAATGACAATGCTGTAACACTTAGAGCAAGAAATTATACTGTACGGCACTTAACATGTAAGTTCTGTCCTTCCATAGTGAGATACAGACACCTATAATTAATGCTTTATATGAGTTTTATGGAAATTTGGACTCCCTCAGATAACAATTCCCAGCTCCTAATACATTGAGCTCACTAATTCAGACTCAAAGGCAATGTGATTAGCACACAGCTTAAAAAATATATAAATATATGCAGAGAATAGAAGATTTCAGTCCCTGGGCCTTTTAGTGTGTGAGTGCTTTATTTCAGATGCATTGAAACATCTCCATTTATCCAGCTTCTGTCATCTTGCAGAGAGATACTTGCAAACAAGTATCTCTTCCTTTGAAAACCCATTTAAAAGAGGAAGACGGGCACTGACATTGTTCTATATGATGGACAATTTGACTTGTGGGAAAGGGAAGGCCTCTATTCTGTCTTGAAGAGCTTGACATCAGTTGCTCTCTAAAAGCAGGTTGAATCACAAAGCTACTGATCTTAGTAGGCCAGGTGGAAAGCAGTTCCCAACCATGTTTTTACTAGCAGGCTAAACAGCCTCCAGCCACATTCTTGAACAGAGACCACGGGATACAGAATGCCCCACAACTAAGATAGTAAAACCTGACTTAGTATACCCAGTTTTAACAGGGCGATGGTATCCAAGCTGTGTGCCTGGAATGATTCCTGGACTGTTAGGTGCTTGAATACTTTGCTGTGTCTGAGATTCAGAAGACTCCTAGGTAGCTCAGGACAAACTTGTGCCCGTGAAGAATATAGACCATTGCATGCTTCCGTAACTGTTTAATTTACTTTGCAAAGGGTAACCTCCATGTCTGCTAGAAAGCTAGAAATCCAGTCTTCTTGGTAGTGGAATGAAAGTGAAAGAGAGAGAAATAGCATGGAAGTATGTCTAACACTTGACACAATAAGAGTTGTCATCGTTGTCCTCAGAACTCTGTGCTACAAGAGGCATTAGATAAAGTATATAAACAACCCTGGGAACAAAAAACTTTCATTTGCTTTCAGATGAGCACCAAATCACCTGTACTTCAAGTTCTTTCTACACAAAAGCCAGCAAAAACTTCACCATTCAAACCCAAATGGAGAATGCTTCACCCAGCAAAGTCTATTCCTCAGCCACTAAGATGAGAAATAGAAGATTCAAGAAGATATATGGCAGGAAGTACAGCCCATGCAGAGGAGGAATGAGGTGGACATATGGTATATGGAAGGAGACTGGGAGATATGAAGGAGGTATAACCAGCAGAAGTCTCAGGGCTGGCAGTCACTTACTGAATAAAGTAGATTCATTGCACATTGCATTCATGTAATATTATTTTTATTTTCCATTTCCTCACTAACAATGGCCTCATGAAGAATGTAAGGCATAGTTATTAGTTCTGACATGAGGTACGTGGTGACTTGTGTCTGGCTTGAAAATAAGAAAATTCATGGATGATGTCCTTCAAGTCTTTGGAAGTAAGAGTCAAGTTTGTCAAGTTGGGCAGTTATACAGAATATCCTTTGTAGGGTCTTTGGTTTGACTTTCAGAAACATAGATAAAACCCCATACCCCTTATATGTGAATTGTCCTCTTGTTCTCCTGTTGGTTTTTTCATTTACAGTGTAAGAAATTAGTCCAGAATGTTGTTTGTAGCTGTTTCTTGCTTCTATCAAACAAAATGTGAATGTTCCAATGAAAAGGTTATTAGCAGGGGATTGTTAAGTGGTTTGCAGGAAAAGCTATGACAACTCCCTAGCTCCAAGCAAGTCTCTGTCTCTTTTCAAAGGTATCGTTCCATCTGAGCCTCAGAACAACAGTAATTCAAAATCACTATATGTAAAATCCTCTGCTTGTCATTCCTGCCGGGAAAACACTTTCCCTCTTCATGTATCGTGTTGTTTTCCTAACTGCACAAGCCTTTGACAAACATTTACATAGCAAGGAAATCATTAAACATGTTTTTTCTTGTAAAACTGTATTTGATGGCAGCTATAATTGTGTTAATAATACACATTTCAATGCTTGTGTTTTCCCCTCAGTTTCTTTAGAAAAATATTCTGTTTACCACAGGAAATGGCTGCTGATGTGTAGGGGACATTTGTCTAACTTAACATTGACAGGCACTGAAATTCCTTTGGATGTGTCAGTTTGCCAGCTTTCATTCTCTTTGTCTCTTCATGTGTGCTCATGTAAAATAAATCTTGCATTGTCTGCTTTTATTAAAATCTCAATAGTTTACTGATTTCTTTTTCCTCCATTCTGAACTAGTTTAGTAATTTGATTAACTACTGAAAGTCTGGTGGCACTCTGGATTGCTGTCCTTGTTGGCTTGAGAACGCCACATCATACTCACTAAAGTTGGCAAGACTACTTATTTCAATTCTATATCTAAAATCAGTTACCTTCTACTAAGAAATCCCTGGTTGCACATCCAACATGTAGTAAATCGGCACATATTAATTGATCTCAGAAGCTTCAAACTAACAGCTCAAATGGGGAAAGGAAGGCTGACGAAGTGGTGCAACACTATCATTTTTATCCTTCAGAAATCACTCAAAGGTGATACCCAGTGCGATGCCGTATGGCACGTTTATGGGCTTTTTCTTGTGATGCAGTAAGAAAACGTATACACACAACCCTTTTCAGCATAGACTCTGTAGTGAGTACTTTTTGTAGTAAAAACGGTGATGAAAATATAACTGAAAAGGAGCAAGATTACATGTTGCAAGCATTACAGGTAACCCTGAAGCATCTATACTACTGACAGCAAAATCTGGAAGTGAATAAGCTCTCTGCTTTTCCAGTCAAGTTCTCCATAATGGTCCTAGCCCCACCCTTGATCCTTGGATGTAAATCTGTCAGATGATCAAAAAAGCACACTTTGATTAAAAAAAGGCCATTGTTTTTTTGTGTTCACATATTTATTTGCCTTGGTCTCTGGTGGTACAGCTGTCAGCTGTACTTGCTTCTGGTCTTCTGAAATTCTGTTTGCTGAAGAGGTTCAGTGCTACTCCATTTGAGAGCTAGCTGGCCTACATAAAAGAGGATACAGAACTTCAATAACACAATGAAACACATATATAAATGCTAAAAATATTCCAAGCTTTTAGCATGAGAATATACTACCTTCTGAAAGAACTCCAGAACCAAAATAAGATTCCTGTTCAGGATTTGGAACCATGCAGGGGAAACAGGGAATCATCTACCATCAAATTCTGCTGCTATTCATAGATGCTCACCATCTTTCTGCGATTAGTTCATGTTTCCTATCAGCCTATCTGTGTGTCAGGTCTTCTTATACCCTGCACACTGTTTACATCGAGCTGAGGCCTGTGTGGGAGCAGACTGTAAGAGGCCATATGATAAGCCCAGTCCTAGATGCTCTCCAGTGCTCCTGGAGGCACCATGCTTACCTCAGACCTCCACCTTGAGCTCTTCTGACAGTGACCCAGATTGAATCCCTGGCTCTATTTCCAGGGCCGCTGGAAATTTCTGTTACTTGAATGTGTCTATTACACTAGAAAAAGCAATACATATGTTTTGGGCTTCTTAATTATTACAGAGATATGGATGACTCCATAACAAACTTAAGAGACAAGGAAATGTAAACGCAATCCTAATTAAGAAGTTTTATTTAACTTTTCTCTCCTAACACATGGCAAATATTAATGGAAAAGAAGATTTTGAAACCTATTAGAACAAATTATGAAAAAGCATCTTAGAGGAAACCAACTGATTCAGAATAAACAGGAGATGCATAAAGACAACAAGCTAGTTAATATTTGAGACTGTGGTATTGTCAGCACCAGTGTGACTGTGTGCGGTCAGGAAGCTTTCATACCTTTCCCACACAAATATATTCTAAAAAATGCATATTCTATTCTGTTATCCCTTATTATCTTTTTTCTCACTTTGCTCTCATACTTAGGGTGTCTCGCAGTTCAGTTCACTACAGTTAACCTTCAAATCCCAAAGCTGCATTGTTCAATGAGTATTCTCATAATAGTGAGAGAAAAAAGTGAAGTACTCATCAAAATATGGCCCATTTTGTAGATATAGCATCAGACTAGACATTTTGTGAAGCTGTCCACAATGTTTGTAGCATCATGGCAAATCATTAGAAACATTCATCTTTAAAATAGGTGAAAGTACATCATGCTGAATATGTAAACTAGGTCAGCCCTTGTTTAAATTCTGTACTGCTGAGAAAAGGACACGAAAGGGAATGCGATTTAGAACTAGATTGTCTGGCAGATCATAGTAAAAAACTAGTGTTTTAATTATCATTGCTTTATGAAATCATAAAAATCACAAAAATGTGGCATGAAAGGGACCTAAAATGAACCTTTTATATGCTCTGATAATCAAGCAAGTTTAAACGTCTTCAGGCAGATACTTTGCTAAGACAAAATCATCCAGGGCTGGGGATTTTACTCTTTCTTAGAGCCTGAAAGTCTTTCAGCACTTTCTTCTCTGTTAGCCTTAGAGAAAAAGTGGAAGGTTTTTCTCGTATCTGCCTGATATGTCCATTTTGTAAAATCACAGAATGGCTTGGGTTGGAAAGGACCTTAAGATCATCCAGTTCCAACCCCCTGCCATGGGCAGGGGCACCTCCCACTAGACCAGGTTGCTAGTTACTTTTTCTTCTAGTTTTGGTAGAGAGAAAAACAGTCACAATACTCTTTTTTTTTACTACACGCTAAATAAAAATGCCTTTGTTCCATTACTGTATAGGCTACGTGATCCCAGTTCTTCGGATTTTTTTTTCTTATAGACCATACTTGCTAGGCTTTGGACTCTTCTACTTACTATATCTTGCATTTTCTTCAAATGCCCTGTATTTGCCTCAAGTGTGGTGACCTGAACTCACCCATGCTGTCCAACTGACATGTGATCAGTGCCATACGATATTTGTATCAACACATTCTGGAAACCCAGAAATTCATTTCCATTTTTTGCAGCATTTGTGCATTGCTGGCTCTTTACTTAGGATTTTGGCATTTGATATTTTTCATCCTTTTTGTGGAGCTTCTTGATTTCAGAACACTTCTGGCTGGAGAATGGAGCTTGTCCACAACACCCCATCCTCTGCAGCTGGAGAGGGCATGACTGGAAAAAAGAGAGTGTGCTCAGGCCTGCCCAAAAGCTCAGATGGTGCTTCCCAAAGTGAACCCGACATTTCAGACTGGCAAACAACTAGTCCAGAAGGGTGGAGGGATGCTTTCTAGGCAAGGAAATTATGGGTTTGATTTTTGTTTTTGTCTCCCTTGGGCAAATATGCTGCAGAACTTCCTTTAAATACATTTTACTTCTCCACATGTGTTTACTCGAAAAAATTAGATGGGGTCTTTTGATGTTGCTATAACAAAATTATTTAAAATGAGATATATGTGCAGTATTAATACACATTACTATTTGTTCAGTCAGTATCCCAGACAAGGACTATATCTTTCATGCAGCCCTTTGCTATTTCTCTCAAAGCAATTTACTGCCTCTATTATAAATGGTCTCTAGTTGATTTCTTTAGTGGTTTTAATTCTTCCCATGTAAAGAGATAAATCACATTGCTCTGCATCCAGTCATGAGAAAACAAAACACAAACAAAGCCCCTGTAGCTAAGGAGGTTCCTCACTGCAGCTTACTTCAAAGCCTGCCTTTCTTACATGACTCATTTATTTCAGTGTTTACTGGAGCACAGCTCCTTGTAGTAAATGGAGCAAAAATAGATTTATTTTTGTTTCTGAAACTGATTTAGAAAGTAAGGAACCTTATTTATGGATGGGAATGTTGTAACTACTCAGGGGAACAATATTTTCTGTCATATGATAGCATTTCATCTTATTCTTTTGAGGAATTGTCTTCAGTGCTTTTTGTGAAATGCTTTGAGATATCAGCATCTTATGTAAGAACTCAACCCTAGAAGATGCTGAAAATACTCTGGCCTTGATCCAGTAAAGCACTTGAATACGTATTTAGCTTAAAGTGCATAGGAATACCCTGGGGAATAAATACATGCTCAAAGCTAAGTACATACTTCTGTGCTTTGTGGATCAAACCCAAAGCACTCAAATCCTCGCAGGACTGAGCCCCCATGATTTCTGTTTTTATAGAGTATTTGTTTACTGAGCTTCATAAATCTGCATAGATCATTTAGCTCAAACAGTGCTACAGAATGCTTTCAAGTCTGTATTGCTACACCCTGCACTGTTTGACATCAGTAGTAAGCTTATTCAATGAGAGTAAGACCAAATCTTCATAGCTTGATGGATTAACATGAAAATTCTGCTCATCTATCAGACAGATAATGCATGTACTGAATGGTAAACGATCAGTCTGTGTCCTAAAGTTATACACAAACAGTAATACTTAATGCTTATCAAGAGCATTCAGAAATATTCTATGCAATTTACAAAGAAAAAGAGGGGAAAAGGGTTTTCCCAAGACATTTCCTATTTGCCTGTAGGGCAGGCCAGCATGGGAGCATTACATGTAAGCCAGGGTGGTGAGACAGGAAGGGGGGAGATAAGCTAGGAATATATCTGCACCTTAGGGGCAGAGCATGAGCCCTGCAGAAGCACTTACCGAAAACAGCCCATGAAGTCTGCCTAACTGCAAAAAAGAGTGAGTTAACAGCCTGCCACTTAGGAAAAAAGCAGTAAGCCTTCCTTTCCCACTACTGATGAGAAGGTACAAAATATCATAAAAAGCAATAATTATGAGAGGCAATTAAAAATATACAAGGAGGGAGGCAGACTGAAAGGACACAACAGTCAGGGTGCAGATTCTTGCTCATCCTTGAAAAGCAGAAATAAGAAAAGCAAGAAAGTGCCCACTGATAGGCTTTCTGACTGGGCTTTGACTGGAGTTCAGTAATATGCCTGCATTTTCCCCACGCAGAATGCCAGAGCTGCGTGTGCTGTCATGGTAAAACATACCAGCACTGCTATAACGAAGTTCAGGGGTATATTTTTAGCCCAACGTTAACTATTGCAACCACTTCGCTTTACTGCGAGAACCTGCCAGTGAACTTCTTAATCATCAGTACTTGGCCAACAGTCATGTTGTATACTGCTCATGAACTCCTAACCCACCTTTTGGAAATCCTCTGGGTTTTGGGGTTGGGTACTTTTTCATCCTTTTCCCTTGTAGGCTTTATGTGTGAAAAATTCCTGGTCTTTTCTCCTAGTAATGCTTGTTTCTGCCTTACAAAATAAAAGCTGGAATGATCAGAAACCACAAAACTCAAATAACTGAGAAGACCCTGAATCAAGAAAGTAAAGAATAACTAAGATTATGCATGAGATGTATATTTGAGTAAATAAAAAAGTAGCAAATAGTAAGTGTATATATAATTCTAAGAAAACCCCTGTTATCACCAAAATCTGTTAAAGAAGCAGCCTTCAAGTGTGCAGAAAAAGTCTCACAGGAACCATGCTTTTACTATACCATAAAAATGTTTACCTCAAACAAGTAAGTTATGATTGGTAAACTGGAATTATCTACTGCTTCTTTTCATTTCCTGTTTTATCATTGCAATAAAGCCATAAAAGGTTAAACCTAAAATTTAGTTTAAAACATGCATAAAACAATTTTCATGCTTAAAAACTCTCTAGTCAGGGTGAGCATTTTGTCTTTCTGAGTCACAGCTCTATTACAGTCTGTGTGCTACCAAAACTCCCATATATTCATTCGTGCATGCTACCATCGTTTCATTCAGTTCATGGAGCATGTAGTACGTATTGAATCTAGTGCTAATAGATCATAGTCACCCATTTAAACATTACCAAATTGCAGACTATGTTCTCTCGGATTTTTTAGTGGTGTTCTTTCTGTCTTGGAGGATCTCTCCCACATTAGGAAGCTTATTATGGAGTTCGCTATGCTCCACTAGAATTCTGCTCAAGAAACATGCAAACACATCATGCAAATACACCAGAGAAAGAGCAAATGAAACAAATCTGCATGCTGGTATTTTATGGTCCTCCTGAACTTGCACCATGTAAAAGTCTCTCGCCTAAACCGACAGACATTTCTTCCTGAAGTCTCTGTGTGATGGGTGCTCATTGCAGCAGCCTGTGAAGGTGACCTTTCCACATCTCTGCTGTTTCTCTGGCTCTCTAAATCATATTCAGTTAAATGTGATGGTTCAGAGCTTCTTCGCATCTCATTGTTCTTATGCAACATCATTATTGCCATTTAACCAAGATGTGGTGATAGGACTGAGGGGTGCACTCAGGCTTGCAGATGCCCAGTGTACAGTGCTAGATTTTGGTAAATTAATCAGCACTTCAGTCATGAGTCCTGGTTGTTGTATCCACTCTCTGTGCACACAAACATGCTTGAAATAATAGAATAATTATTTCCAGCACTCAAAATGATGGCAAAATGAAACAGAAACAGGAACATATTTCTTGTATAGACACCCATCAAAGATCCTTTTTTGTTTCATAGGCAATGCCTGTTGCAGCTAATGTGGCCTATGTTGGTAACAATCCAGATCTCTATTGGATTTAGCCCCACAATTCTGAAAGATGGAAGGATTTTATAAAATCAAAGAAAGTAGTGATATAATTTCTTAAATTTGTTTGGCTACTACTCATTTAAAAGCCAATCACAATACTTCATTGCTTATTGGCTTATGTTTTCAACAGATTTTACCTCTTGCTTTACTATAAGTTCATACAATGCCCTCTTGTAGACATATCCACTTTGAAGTTCAAAGAAAACTATTAGCACTTAAAAGGGATTTGGATCTATCAGACCTGAAATTTAAGTCTGTGTCAAAAAGTCCTATGAAGATAGCTCTGTCAGGAGATAGAAAAGAGAAGAAAGCTGGAAACTTTTAAATTAATTCATATGAAGTCAATCTTCAGCAGCACCTTCTTTTGTATGTAAGGAGCTGCAATTTTTTTCTATCTTTGTAGTTGTTTTCAGTTTGTTTTTACAGTTGGATGATTTTGGTTTTTAAATTGCTATGAAAAAAACTACAGAGAAGCTTCCTCTCCTGGATATGCGTGAAACAAATAACTTTATTCTGCTTGTGCACTTTCTGGTCTTCATGGCTTTGAACACAAGAATGTGCTGCATTTTATACCAATTAGATTTTCTGCAAATTTCCATGAAAATGGGTGATCAATATTCTGTTTTTGCCAACAGAGCACAGCAGTGAGCAAAAGCCAGAAGCATGGCAAGCATGATAATTTACAGCAGTGATCAATACCAGTATGATTCATTGCACAAAACATCCCATATTGCCACTGTTCTTTCATTATTTTGGAAAGCACTCACGGTGTGCTATGGACCAGTTCTGGATGGCAATTACATTGTTAGCAAATCTTTTGCCAATTCAGGGGATTTTGCATCTCTTTAATGGGATGAATATGACTTATTGCAGATGAATTGAACAAGCAGCATCAGAACTTCCACTGGTTTGGCTCTCTTGTCTGAGAGCGAAGGCTGCAGCTCAGGCTGTGGAGGCTGCACACAGTCTGCAGTAGACCTATAGCCTGTGGCCAAACAGTTGCGCAGAAGAATGGAAGCTTGTAATGGCAAAATGCTGCAGAAGGAAAAGACTTCCCCCAAAGCCCTTCCTCCCAAGCTTGTCTCTTTAAGAGGCATTTGGACAATGCCCTTAACATGCTTTAAACTTCTCATATGGTTAAGTTTATTGAGAAGCATGCATATGCCAAATACAGTAAATTTCCTAATTATTTACAGGAAAAGTATCTGTATCGCTCTCCCATCTTCATTAGTTTCATGCATTGTGGCCCACAGGTGGTGTGTCACTGTAGTTCTGCTTCTGATGTCTTACCTTTTCTGCACTGCAGCCAACTCTAGTCTCATCCCAACAGCTCTACCTCTGTGTTTGTGTAGACATCTGCTGTAGAGTTCCTTCCATCATCACAACACTTCCTATGGCATGGGCTTTATTACTTTTCCATTATTTCCAACATTTGCTTACTGTTTCTGGCAACGAAAGCAGAAGATCCAGTTATCACTGTCAGCTTTGCATGCCAGTTTTTTAAGTTCTAGCTTGCCCAAATTCAAATTAGAAGAAAAGGTGGGAATAAGATAGGCAAAAAAAGCAAGTCTACATCTAATTCAGACTTTTTTAAGGTTTTCTCTAGATCTCAGATGCCATATTCCTAACAAATATCCTCAATATCCAGAAAAGATACCACTGCATAATGTCAACCACCCCAAGATTTCCATTATGAGGCATGTCAATATTTTTGCATTTGATTTTTTGTCACAAGGACAAAAGTCAAAATACACAAATAATGTACTGAGAGTCTACATGCTTTCATATGTGAAATATCAAAGCAGCTACAGTTTAACATCTTCTCTTTTAGAAAACAGCTTTGCATCCTTTAAACCCCACACACTGCCCTCTAGAAATGATAGCTCAGGAATGCATGAGACTTATTCTGCAGCACATATTCTCTGGTGAGCTGTGGTCAGCAGTACGCCCCAAGCAGGGAGGGTGGCGCTGAGTCCAGTGTGATGGGCACATAGTGGAAAGTTGAATCAAGGCAGAAATGGGATTATGAGCACAAGATTTAAAGATACCTAAGGTAGACCTCAAGATTTGCACGTACAATAGGTCATTTGGATTTTCCTGATAGGAATGTCTATGGAAACAGCAATCTTTCTAACAAAAGATTGAAATGAGATCCCACTTTCCTACAGGAAGTCTCTTATACAAAATTTTTACTAGCTCCTTAATACTATTTAGCATTACAGCTAATTCATTATAAAAAAATGAACAAACTAACGAAAACCAATAGGATAAGAAATGCTTTCTTCTGCAGTGACATGGTTCTATAGTGATTTTTGCACTGCAGGTAGGATGGTTAGACAGGCACAATTGGTCACTGCTTAGGAGTACTTTATTACACAGTAAAACAATACTATTTTACTGAAAATAAAGAACTTACCACAATGAGCCAAAGACAACTTTGTGGGTCCAGGCTCCGACATGATACAAGCAGTCAGGTGGCCACTGAAGTCCAAACAGAAAAGGATTCAGTGTTAAGACATGCAAAAATTGGATGCAAGGTTTTTGGTTCAAGCCCAAATCTAAATTAAATGAAAACGGTTATGGTGAAAACACTGATTTACAAGCCTTTTAAACATTCCTTTTAAAGCCCTTTAACATGTACTGTGACCCAAAAAGCACTTCAGTCTCAAAACCACTCATTTTAAATGCATACTTAAGATCTATTGATATCAAATTGGCACATTTTGCGACCAGTTATATACTTTCCAACCACTACATCATTTTAGTGTTCATGTCACTTCAGTAATGTGAACCCATTGCATTAATGTTCTGGCCACTCTCAGATGCCTGCCTTAGAAGCAAAGAAAATGGATCTCTCTGAAGTTGTCTAGTCCCATCCTTGTCGGATGCTGGCAGCAAGTGTGGCCAAGTAAGACTGGGTGGATTGGGTAGTTCCTCTGAAGGCAGCAGAAAGAGTGGGGGGTAGGAGGGAACACATACC
This sequence comes from Psittacus erithacus, assembly GCA_009867235.2. Lineage (NCBI taxonomy): Eukaryota > Metazoa > Chordata > Aves > Psittaciformes > Psittacidae > Psittacus > Psittacus erithacus. The sequence goes on along the minus strand of WYDI02018858.1, from coordinate 6,445 downwards.
ACTGGTTGAGAAAGGAAGTAAATGTTTTGTTTGCCAGAAACATCTCTCAGGCTCCCTGGTGACCACACTGCCCGCTCCCATGTATCTGGTTTTGGTTGTAATGCTGAAGGCTGGGGACTGGACTCCTGCTTTTGTAGGTCACCAGGATCCAAGGTACCTCATTCTCTGCGGTGTCTGCCACAGGAGCATGGCTCTGAAACCACCCATCTGTCTGTGTCTAGCCCCTCTACTATTGCACAGCCTTTTAACTGTTTCCTGCGACTCAGTCACCTGACACAACATCAGCCTGTGCACACCTTGTGCAGGTACTTCCTTTTCTGCAGAAGGGCTGAGCGCTCACTGCAATCTACCTCCTGTACTGAAGTCTCCTTCCTTACCAGCTCCATATGGGTGGAAGCTTCAGACATCTCAGGAGCTTTCTCTGTCGAAACCCTGGTTTTAATTGCGAGGAGAGCGACCATCATTCTGGCAGAGCACTTCCCTGTGCTGTGGGCCTACAAGCAGCGTGCAGGGCCCTTCTCATGTGCCTTTCTGCATAAACTGCTACCTTCTTGATCCCTGTTCACATGCCCTGTTTGCTGCACTCCTGGTTGCTCCTGCTCCCCAGGGCCATTTAAATCTCCCATTGTTGCTCCTGGCAATGCCCAAGCCACATCAGCCTTGCTCATGATTGCTGCTGGCAATGAAAACGAGCAATGAAAGCTTTAAAAATAACTGGAATAAGTTGTACAGTGTAGGCAAATGAAGGAATAAAATAGATAAATAAAAAGTAGGAAAAGGTTAATTATTACCTTAGATTTTACTAGTCAGCTGACCCGTATCCAAAATGGAGTTATGAGAGACTGCTGCATAGTTGAGAAAGCAGAATCTGTAATTCTGTTATGAGATGACAAAAATTTATAACAGGTAGAAATATAATGAACACCCACATTAATAAGGAGTGCTAAAGCAGAGACCAACATCAGTCAAGGATAAATTAGCCTTTACTGCTACAAATATGATATTCCTGACTGCAAATATCCCTGTTGTTCACAGAAACAGTGAGACTAGCAAAGAGTAACCAAACAGAATAAAATCATTATCAATCAGATGATTAACTTCATCACATCATGAGATGACACCATAGTCTTCCAGAAAAGGAAGAAAATATAAATAACCTTTTTTTCCAAGCAAATAATTTGAGAATTCTCAATTTCATTTTCCAAACTGACTTTGGGGACTGTTCATGTCTTTGACGTCACTCTTTCCATTATATCTCCTTTCAAGCTTCAGAAATATTTAATGCATGAATACCACAGAATCTTTTCAGGAGATATTTTTATTAAATAGATGTGCTTTGGCTGAGTTCACGATCATTTTCTTTTCACTTTCTGTTGATATACTTACACCAGAATTTAATGGCAGCAGTCTTTTTGAGTCACTTGACTTGAACATCAGTTCAAAATGTCCACAGAAAGCACCTGCTTTCAATTATAAGAGTCTGTTCACGAAATTTTGCCTAAATCACTTTATTCACCCAATCAAACAGCAGAAAAAAACCCCTATATTCTTTACAATATAGTGCACAGACCTATATTCACATGGGTCCAGTCCACTCATACCTTGGAAAAACACTGGGGGAGAAAGTCTTATATTCATATCCAGCCAGAGGAGAGAAAAAATTGTCCTCCAAAAGTTACCTTCACTACCAATGATGTCCCATATAAACACGCATGACCAATGCTGGCAGCAAGCTGCACACCTTCTCACAGCATGCCCTACAATTACTTCTTTGTATTTAACAGAAAGCCTTGGTGTAACTGAAGCAATGTGGCCCAGTGGGCACCCCAGAGACGCTGCTGGCTGACCCAGCCCCCTTCCCTGGATGTGGGATCTTGCTGCAGCCCAAACAGCTTAATGAGCCCCGTGCTCTCATCTACATTCAGCAGCAAGTGTGAAGTCACCAGGAGCAGAGAAGTTGGTGACACAGGGGAAAGCAGGGGGGGGAAAAGGCAGGCTGAGCAGGGGGGCTGTGTTGCCGGCACTGAGAAGGCTGTCCACCAACAGGACTTGCAAGGTATATTGTGCAGCAGAGAAAGTAATTTTAAATGGTGCAAATACACAGTGAACGTGGAAATATCTGTTTAGAGACATTACTGTAAGAATGGTGAAAATCAAGCTGAGCATGATCAAGACGTACCCCAGTGGGAAAACACACTGTAAAACTATTAGCAGAAGATAATGCACCAAATGAGAAGGTGGATGAGGGACCCATAATTTGGTATGAGAAAATATCTGTTCCCACTGAAACTAAACCTAAGCTGGATCCCCCTGTGATGGCCAGGCCATGCATAGGTACCTCTGGCACAGATTGAGCCAGATGTGCTATTCACTTTTTCTGCAGCTGAGCCACTGGTTCAGTTATCTCCCACTTCACTTCCATAATTTGAAACCAATCTGTAGCAGTTCCAAATGATTATGGACAATTTCCCAGCTGGCAGTATCAATAATAAACAGAACTAGCTCTTTTATTCACCTCAGTCAGCTTTAGATTTGCTATGGGTACTTAAATCTTATTTTGACAGCTGTTTCTACACATGCCAGATTTGAAAGAATGGAAGCTACAGGTGGCAATAGCAGTAATTCCTTCTTCCATGATGTTTACCACAATATTAAGTAGTTTTGATAGCTGCTTGTGCTTATCATTTTCTATCCATGATCACTCAGAGTATCAGAGTAATCTGACTGTTAAGATGAGTAAACGACCATTCCCTTTGCTGTTTAGTTCATGTGTAGGCACCTCTAATTTCAGGAACAGCTCAAGTCATTTTATGGACAAGGACACTGGGCTCTTCAGGAGTTCTATGTATGCTGCTTGTCCCAACACATGGTATTTAGTCTTCCACAGGGCAATTCCCAAAAGTAAGATTTTCAAAAGCATATCTTCTGTAACAAAAATTCTGAGAAGAAACTCATTTCCCCTCCTCTTCTCATCTCACTTCCTCATTGCGGAGTGCACCACCAGTAAAATTACTCTCTGCAATGGCGGCTGTAACTGAAAGCAGGCTCTATGACCCTTTAAAAACATGCTGTAATAATTCAGTCCAGTATTAAAAAGCATATTATTATATGACATGCTCTGGAAGAGACAGGAAAAGTTACCAAAATTTAGTGGATAACTGTTTGGACCTATTCATTTTAAAACTAGTGTTTTTAGCAAAGAATACAGTTTTCCTCAGTTGTACAGTTCATGTCCTCTGTTTCTCAGATTTAGTTATCATAAGATTTTGACAAGGTGTTTGGTGACTGTAATACATTAAAAATTCTTCAGCATGTTGTAACTAGAAAGCTTTCTACCAGTCAGTAATCCCTATTATGCTCTGAAGACTCCCATGGTTTGCTCCAACATCTGCCTCCAGAAACAACAATCATCCGGCAATCCATGCAGTCTACCACATGCATGGGAATAACTGATACCCATTTAGATGGGACTTGCAGTCTGTTAACCAAGTTCCCTTAAGGGAAGGGACTGTTGTACCAAAATATCATGAAGATCTGAAAGTATTTTAAAAGAGGTTCAAAAAAGCCATGCACTATTGTAATAGATATAATGCATTTAATTCACATGCCTTCTAACTCATTTCTGTAGTGTGGAAAGCAGGTAAAACTCAGTGAAACTAGAGACCTATCTGCTTGAGAGAAAGAGAGGAGAGGAGGTATTATATAATCTGGGCTACAGATCCCAGTGGCAGGAAGTTTTCCAAGATGGGATACATCCATAAATACTCGTCTGCCAGTGGACAGCTACTGGGAATGGCTGTCACAGCACATAACGTAATATCAAACCAACAGACTTTTGAGCTTTACTATTGGCCAGGCAGGCACCAGTCTCGGTGGGCACCAACAGAGGCTCAACTCCACTGTATAGCTGCTTCAGCCCAGCCTCCTCTTCTACTTGAGCTGCAACTGCCCTGTACAGGCAGGGAGGTGTGACTTGATTTGCTCTCAGCCTGCCAGGCTTGCTGTGTACCAGCGGAGGGTGAACTTTGCAATAGGAAAAACCCTCTTTGACAGGGCACAAATTCATCTATTTGTCTTTGCCACCAAACAAGCACATCAGGTGACATGGTCATTGTCAATTGAGGATCAAACACACAACTGAGGCGAGAGTAAAATTCTTAGAAAAAATTACTTCTCTAGTGGCTGAGACATAAAAGGTCCAGATTTGACACATCCAAATTAAAAGAGAATGATTTTCAGGAGCTACTAAGACTGGTGCTCACCACATCTCTCTGTGGCGTCAGAGATGCACTCAGCCTGGCATAACTGATGCTTTTCATTCCATCAGTAGCTGAGGACAGGGGTAAAAGAGACCACTGTGCTATTACAGAGTGGATTTTGACAGAGAAATCGTAGGTACTTACCATAACAACTTTCTGTCAATACATTTCTCTGTACAGCATTTTGCAGGTGGCTGGGTTGTAAGAGCTCAGTACTGAACACACAGAGTTGAGGAAGACGGAGGTCTAGAAATCAATGGAAGGCATCTGCACAAGCCAACCCAGGCTACACGTAGAATAAATTGCCTCTTAAGATGCCCCATCAATGGCAGTTTTAGCCTTGATGCCTCAGTGAAATCTTAAACTCTGTGGCATAAATACAGAATGCAATGCTCTGGCTAGGGAACGATACGAGAAGCTTGTGCAGCAGCAATTTCAGTAACAAATTCAGTAATAAGTTGGTCAGCCACTGTGTTTGTTTCTCTTCTGAGTTTTAGGCCTAAAAATCTCCTTAGAGATTCAGAACAGCTTCTTGACTCCTACAAGATCACCATTTTATAACTGCTCCAAGTTCTACTCCTTGTCCATGTTCCTCCTTGACCCTTGCCATCTCTATTCAGTGCCAAGACCTGTGTCCTCAAAGCTTCATGCACACTCAAACTGGATGCTCCTTCCTACTCAGTGCATTCCTAGAGTCAAGTAAAGGTCAGCTTGTGTTTATAAACCTTTATACCTTATTCTAAAAATTCACCTGGCTGCATCAAAATAGCTTTACTTGAACAAAGGTCAGCAGGAACTTTGCTTTGGCAGCAATGAAAGGGAAAAAAGTCGTAAGATAAAAGTAGAGAAATACCGCTGACTGTCTTACATTCTCTGATGTTCACATATGATGTTTTCTGGCTCTGGTCCGGCATACACTAACTTATACTTTTGTTTAATTAATAAAAGATTAGGAAAAACTCAGAGAAGGAAGGATGGAACATGGCAGCTAAGGACTCCTGGAAAGCTAAAACTCTTTTCACCAAAATTAAGAGAAAAAGACAGCTGTGGAATGAGCAATTACATGCCAATACATCAGCCAGGGCATCTTGAAAAGCAGTAAGTTCAATAGTGAGTATAGCCAACTACTTTCATTTCAGCAATATTTCTTATTTTGCAAGAAATATCCCAGATTACTACATTATTGCAAAAATCTATGATTCATTGTTTTGGCATGAGCTAACAAAGCTCACTGTAGCTTTAATGAAATCATTTGAACCTGGAATTTAAGTTTTATATTATTCATCTTGGTTGACACCAAGTCCTTTTTATTGTACAAAGTTAGACTTTCTATCTCAAAGAAAGTGCATTTAGAAAAGGTAGCTATCTTTGTCAAATTCTGCCCATCATCCTCCAAGAAAAACTTCTTCATAGAAGAAGTTTCATGAGCTGCTCATGAAATTCTCTTCTCTTTGGAAATGTGGGTAGCTTGGCAGCAAGACATACTCATTGTGTCTTGAGCTTTTATCTTCAAGAAATCTTTTCAATATTCTGGTCCTAAAGGCTTTGTGCATGAATGAATTTGAGGTTTAATCCACTGGCTGAATAGCCTAAATTTCTGATGCAAAAATGTCAGGCACAAGCTCTGTGATGAATAATGGAGTAAAATCAATTTGAAACCAAAAATCTCTTCCTTCTTTAAAAAGGAACAAATACTTCTGCTTGCTCGTATGCTTTGTATAATGTTCATCTATGTTCAGTTTATATTATAGGAAATTACTGTCACTACGTTTTTCTGATGCATATTTTTCCATCAGTACTTTTTAAGTGCATATGCTTATTGTATTGGCAATAGGAGAGTAGATTGCATGGAGATGTCGTGGTTTAAGCCCAGCCATGCAGTCTCTCACTCACTCCCTCAATTCCTCCCCCAGCTCCCAGAGGGATGGGGAGGAGAATGGAAAGAATACAACTCCCACAGGTTGAGATAAGAACAGTCCAGTAACCAAGGTGTAATACAAACCACTGCTGCTACCACCAATAATAAAAAATGACAAAAGAAATAACAAGAGAAGAGAATACAATGGCTCACTACCAACAGGTACCCAGCCTGACCCGAGCAGTGATCTCGCCCTTCCAGGTAACTGCCCCCAGTTACATCCTGGGCATGATGTGCTGTGGTATGGAATACCTCTTTGGTTAGTTTG